>JAVQJF010116869.1:0-53949 GCA_036023855.1 Gadopsis marmoratus
TTCCACCATGAGCAAGCACTATGCGACAGTGGCAAGGAAAAACTGCCTTTTAACAGGCAGAAACCTCAGGCAGAACCAGGCTCTTGGTGGGCGGTCATCTGCCTCGACCGGTCGGGTAAACAAGTGTAGAACGCTGCCTGGATTATGTTCGCTGGCGGCTTATTTTTTTTTTTTTGTTTTGAGGTGGTCGGGGTTCGTGATGGGCATACTAAACACAGGAGTCCCATGTGGGATTAGGTTTAGGCAACAGATGCTCATTGGTTAAGGTTGGATTCATGTAAATGTTAATACAGTAAACATTTTGTGTCGCTTGCTCCAGTCACTGCAGACTTTTTCTATTTTAAAGACCCTGATCATTCGCTAACCATTAACAAAGTGCTGCCAGCACCGACACATAACCATTAAAAAGTTTAACAATGCTGTAGATGCTTTGAGTGGATTTTGTATTGCAGGATCTAATATTTTGGCGGAACATTTTCCTGACACATTCAGTAGAAACATTTTGCATCTTGCCAGATATGTTAATTGCATAACATTTCCTCATTATGTTTATAGAAAATGTAAACCTGTTGCAAAGTAATTAGTTGTAAACATAGTTTCTAGGGGAAAGGGTTGGATATGTGTGTGTGTGTGTGTGTGCAGATGAGTATCCATGAGCAGATCCATTTATGTACATTTACACATTTGTGTGTGTGTGTCTCCCTGTACACATGCATGGCTATTTCTGTTTGTTTAGTATTTTTTGTGGCTCTGGCACATTATATGTCCCGTCTATCTGTCATCATTGCTCTAAGCTTCACTTCAACCTCCAGGGACTTGGAAGCTCAGTTCGGTAATCCATCACAGTGAACATAATTTCTGACTATATTTTAGTCAAATTATGTTATTGTTATTTGGAAATGCATTAGTACTGTAGGTGCAACACACAGCAGTAATGACATATAAAAGCAGAAATGATGTTCAATAAGATGTCTGCGCAATTACATTATATACTGTATTGAAACAAATGGGAGGTAGATAAACTATTGTAAGATGATTTGAATATGGGTGGCAGTTACATAAAGCACTTACAGCATTGCTATGGTCCTTTTTTAAAGGAGCAGCTGTCAAATGGCATTTGTGTAATGATCACACGTGTTTCTCTTCACCAGCTGAACTACATTCCGACCCTTGTTCTGTTTGCAAGACATTCTACAGAACTAAAGCAAATATTAACACCATTATAGCACCGTTTACACATTTGCATTACCACATCACCTTTCTTATCAGACATCTATGTAAGGCGCTAGACCCTCAAATGCTCCAGAGAAGCTGCTTAGTGGTAATGTGGCTTTGCTAGCCATGTGTATTAGGGCATTGCTGAAAAAGCATGCATAGTCAGTAAAGCTTACTGGCTTAATTAAGGCAAAAAACAGGCATTAATTTGACCTGAAATAGCCTCCAAAAATCCAGCAGTGCATTGCATTATATCTCCTACAAGGGAACGAGCCGACAATCCGACCATTGTCTCACATTAGGCCTAATTAATTAGCACTTTGCTATGGTATAAATCCCTAATGGAAGCTCACTGACCTTGGAGTTATTTTCAGTGCTCAGGAGGCAAAGGCAGCCCTCTCTGGGTGTGTTTTAATAAAAATATCCTTTTCACTTTATTTTATACTGTTCTCTGTGTGTGTGTGTGTGTGTGTGTGTGTGTGTGTGTGCACGTGCGTTTGTGCATGCAGTCGTCGCATATTAGCATTGTGTGGGCAGATGGATTTTGCAAGGTGTTAAATGATGAGTGGAGGTTAACAGAAAAGACTGATTATGCATACAATATGTAATCACACTACTGGTATTATATTAGCATTATAAATTGTGAATTTAAACATTGTGAATAATGTAGCATGGTCTTTTCTTTCAGTCGTTTTAAACAATTGAACATTGATTACAATGTTTACAGTTCAGCGTGTGATGTGTCATTAAATATAAAATCATTGGCTTTGTCATAGTGTTACAATTCACATTACAATATTGTGAATATACTGCATGTTTGCTTTAATTGGTGCCCATCTTCCCTCACATTTAATTTGCTCTGTCATTACAACATGTGTCATCTGTTTATCAGACTGTTGTTTCACCATTACTATCACATGCCTGGATGTTATTCCGTTTTCCAGATTTTCTTCAGTTACATTATGCAAAAAAAAACAGTGCTGTGGAATATTATAAGATGGTGAAATGAACCAATCACAGAAAACAATCATAGAAATTTTGCAATTCACTATTTTGACAGTGTAAATATGTAGTTAATACATTGCAAGTGAACAGATTTTCAGTATAGCACCCTCACAAATGCACCCTGATTCAGTCCTTCTTGGTAATTGTTAGCAGGTGTGGAGGATCCAAAATTAGAAACTGATGATTCCTGAAAATGGAATCCATCCTTTTCTAAAATAAAAAAAAAAATTTCCTGGGAACTTCCATTTGTTGAATGTGGGCAGTTAAAGATACACTTGGCCAAATGCGTATTTCAGGTATTTGTCACACATGTATGGACACTGCTAGCGGTCACCTATGTTAGCTAACAGGACTGTAAATACAGTGTGGGTGAAAGAGGTCTGTTCCTTCTGAGATCTGTGGCTTCTCTTTGCCCTTCTCATCAGTCCCCAGTTACCTTTGTGAAGATGGCCTGTAATGTGTAAGATCTGTTACTAATGGATCTTTATGCTTCAGACAGCCAACCTAGCCTAATTATTTTCTCTTGCTGCCGGTACTGTGTGCGAGCATACGAGGGAGAGAGAGAGAGAATGAGTTAGAGGGTTTGATTGAGTCTTTAGCAGAACCTATGCCTTCAAGCAAAAAGCATATTTTACTATCTGACACGTGCATTCCCTGACAAGTCGGTTAGTGTCACCTTGACAGAGGAACATTCTGAGACATCAATGAAGCCACAACTGCAGATAATGGCTTCTCTGTGTCCAAGCGAATATGGATCAAACCAAACAGAGAGAAGCACTTAAATGTGTCCCACAAGTTTTTTGATCAGCAAAGAGAACAGAATAAAAAATGTGTCTGCTTTATAACCTCAAACGTTTGATCTTGAGTGAGAGATTTTTTTGCTCCTTGTATCACATTAGTGCTGGGATTTTTGTCATGTTACAGATAATGTATACATAAAAGGGTGAAATTGTTATAGTTAAGTTCCTCAAGAGAGTAACGTTTAGCTAAATTCCTGTGAAAATATTCAATAGTGAAGATGTCTGTGAAAAGAGGAAGCTTTGATTCAGATAATGCCACCCTCAGCTTTTATAGACATTTATACAAAGTTAGACAATGTGAGAATTTCTAAGCCATCATCCTGCATATATAGCTTCTATTAGCAATGCATTTACATGCTTTTACATTTTTCATTCATCCATAATTATTCCCACATCAGTGGTAGCAAGTTTTACTATGTGTCAAATGTGATAGCTCAGATGACATCCCAAGTCCTCACTTTTCTTTTCTTATGAAATTATGCATTTTTATTTAATGTTCTGGTATTAAGAACTACACTCACTTGTCTGATAGGTGTGATATAATTACAGGTCAGAATTTAAATATTTTAAAGGCACTAACTCATAAATGTGGTTACCATCAAATCTGCTACTCGCATAAAGCTATGCTTACAAATGACACTGATTTGCATAATGTGCTGCCATAGGTCAAACCTTTCAAGGTACGCTGTCGCTTTTAAACCTAATTTCCATGGAGGCTATGCTAATCTCTCAAAATGGGCTCAATTCACTGCAACAAACTCCCTTGTTTGTTAATTATTTTGTTGCCACGGCCCATTTTTAATTAATTCCATTAAGCACTCCTTTACTGGCTAAACTGTGGAGTTGTATCTCACTTTCTGTAATGGACTGATCAAACTATAAATACTAGGAAGCAGTACCACTGTTTGGACATAAAGTCTCCAAGGTACAGTTAGCTTTTGGCTTCATAAGTGTATTTTTCGCCCAAATGTTAGCTGGGATTGGCTCCAGCCCCCCCCCCTGCGACCCTTCGGGATAAGCAGTATGGATAATGAATGAATGAATGAAAGTAAGTGTATTTTTCCTAAATCATTTCATCAACAGGATAAAATAATTGAGTTACCTAAAACAATTGGTCTTCACATTGTGAAGCCTCCAGAAAAATGTTGTTGCGTTGACCCAGAATGTCTCTAACAGCTTACTGTACCAGTGGCTCCATTCCTTAAACATCATGCTGTCACAGTGCTGTTGCTTTGGACCCATTACTTAGTTCATTATGCAAGAATTATGCCCTCTATCCTGCTCTAGCCCTAGCCTCTCTATTGTGAGAGGTCATTTGGTTTCCCTGGAGGACCATTCAGCTGGGACAATTATATAGCAGTAAGTCACGTAGGGCTTCAGGGACAGAGAGACAGGACGGGAAGTACCATGGGTGTGGTCACGTGGCATGCGTTTTTCTGACTTTGAATGGGTCAATTATTCTAAAAGGACACTTGAATGGTAAACACCATCTTGAAAGCAGTAGGTGGCCATACAGCGGTGTCCTAAGATGTCAAATTAACAAAATACTAATGTTTCATAGTTTCAGAGATTTAAATATTGACTTGCATTTCTCTAAGATATCTTTTATTGTAAATACAGCAGAGGTTATATCACTCTTGTTTGTATTGAACTGTATTGATTCACCTCTGACGGACTGGGTGTGAGCGGCATAAAGAAACAGCCTGTGACAAACATGCAGACACCGGTGCCACTTCCTCAATAAGCTGTGTGACGTAAAGTGTTAACAGTAACCCTAGCTCCAATTAAGAAAAAGTGGACAGTTTGTATCAGCTCCTGGGTTAAAATGCCATGCAAGATGGGACAAAATGGTCACTTTGCTATTTTGTGTTTGAAAGCGTTCTTTTTAGTTTTACAGTAGTGATTGTTTTCCCAAACCAATCACGTGGTTTGTCACTGGGGCTCAAATAGTTTTCCATCTTTGTTTTGCAAGTAGATTTAGGCAAATAATTCAAATTAGGCAAAATATATTTAATCAATGACAAAGTCGTAATTCTAACAGGTAAAATGCTGTTGTTTTCCTGCAGCTCTTCAGGTGTGTCAAACAAAATAAAGAGCAATGAGGGAGACAAATATTCCTAATGATCTTTGGTCATTTCTAAACATTAAGTTTGCGCAGTAGCTGTTTTAGAGGTCCATCACTCTGAGGATAAGCAGTATAGATAATGGATAATAGATTAATACTGTAGTAACAGTAGTAGTAGTAGTAGTAGTACAGTATCGCGTAGATTCAGAGGGTTGCGGGGGGGCTGGAGCCATTCCCAGCTGACATTGGGCGAGAGGCTTGACCCCAGTCAATCACAGGGCTGACACATAGTTAGACAACCATTCACACTCAGTCACACCTAGGGGCAATTTAGAGTCCTCAATTAACCTGCATGTCTTTGGATGGTGGGAGGAAGCCGGTGTACTCGGAGAGAACCCACAGGGACACGGGGGAGAACAGGCCAACTCCACACAGAAGGGCCCCAGCCAACCAATGGGGTCGAACCAAGAACCCTCTTGCTGTGAGGCGACAGTGCTAACCAGTATGTTACTACTGTAGCGTTTTCATAATGAGCAGTGCGGTATTGATGATGTATACATTTTTAAAGAGGGACTACTACAATGGCTAATGTAGATATGAATTTAGACAATATTGTGAATACCATCAGCATTATATCACAGCATTAATCTGGTCATTCTAACACAGCCTTATCAAAGGTCCCCAATTAGTGCGACTTGAGAAGTTTCATAGTTTGCTTGCAAACCAGCTGTATTTGTCAAGACAGATGGATGAGCAGATGGAGGTGATGAGCACAAACCACAATCAGCCTGCCATTACTTCCCAGACATATGCTTAATATGACATGTTACAATTACACTGTCACAATGCAGCATCATTTATCTAAATTTCAGGCACCATCTAGTTATGTCAGAACGCTTCGCCACAGCAGAACTAACTGTTCCAAATTTTAGATATCGCTTAGATTGCTCTAACGGCCTCTCTTAATAGCACTTAAGAAACTGCAATCACAGTCAGTGAAATCTCTCAAGGATTTTCTTCACCACACATCTGCTTGAACAAGCCCTGTTGACAAAAGCATTTCTCAGTTTCAAGTGAACCAGAGTCGCCTATCTTTCTTGAGACAGTATTTGAAATGCTCTATGATCTTTCTTTTTAAACAAAGGACAGTTAATATATGTGATCAACTCAATGAGACGTGACGCTATGTTTCACATTCTGAAAGAAGCCATCCCTGTGGAGGTTTTGCTTTTGTCCAAGAACTGCTGTGTGATGGCTGTATTTTCCCATTACCTTGGTGCAGACTTATAGCCTCCTTTGTGGAGCAAGTGGATCACCACGCAAAGTATTTCTTTCTAAATTATCTTGGAAATTCATGTCAAAATGTACCTGTCCATATCATAAAGACATTTCAATGGGACTAGAAGAGAGGCAGGATGGCTGTTTTGTGAGTACAGTATATGGGTGACCTACAATAATTTATCTTTGTGTGTGTGCGTGTGTATGCATCCCAACATAAATGTGTAAAATGATGAGGATTTGATAGAATGAGTTTAAGTGTCTACGTATGCATGCATGCACAGGCGACACACTCCCTACAGTTTCCTTACCCCAGGTTCCCGGTGGCTGAGTGTTGTGAGTCACTGATAACATGTGACGTGTTTGACAAAGACAAAGGTGCAATGTGGAAGGGAGGGCGAAGGAAGAAGGTAAAACAGCGAGGAGGGAATTTTGGAAGAGAAGAGAAGACAGCAGGTGTGGATGGAGAAAATAAGACGAAGAAGAGAGGGTGTAGGAGTAAGGAGTAAAGTAAGGAAGCCCAGCGACAGAGTGTAACATAGAGCCCAGCTGCTGCTACTATGGGTAAAGCCAACAAAAAATAAAAACAGCAAAAATTATAATAGAGAATCCCAAAAAGAAACCATGCAACCATTGCACACATACTTTAGACATTAAGAATTGCCAGGAGGGGCCTGGAATTTTTATGGCAGCTCGCCAATGTCTCATACATAGTCAAGTAAGGTAAGGCTTTTATATCATTTTGCTGCATGGAAACAAGATAAGAAAAGGTGGACTGTCAGACACTGATAGACAGGAGGATATAAAAGCAGGGGAGATATCCTCACAGACAAAAATAGCCATGTGTTAACATTTTAAATCCATTGGGTTAGAGACTAAGAACATGTACCGGAGTCACCTGTAAAGGATTGCAGCATTTGGTAGTAAGACCACCATAAAGGCACGCAGTTGGTGCACACGTGAGCACACACACCAACACTAGGGTGAAGTATGATTTGGTTATAAGCTGTCCTGCACACCATGAGGAGATAAGACCACTCCACTTGTCCCCCATCGTGTAGCCAGCTTTATCTAAAATGTGTTTTTTTTTCCTACCCATTTGTTTTTCCATCCCTTATTTATTGACTCTCTCTTCGCTATGAAGGTTATAGAATGCAGTGTATGCTTGAAATTATCTTGACTTTAACAACGGCTTGTGTTATGAGGGAAAATATCACTGGAATGAAGCATAAATCAAGTGGATCATGGTAATGATAATAATTGGACCGTTCGGTCGTTTAATGGTCAATCATGATACACACATGCAGAGAACAGCTCAAACACACAAATACACGTTGAAATTTATCCTCTGCTTTTGACCCATCCGGCCATCCTTCTTTCGAAGGGAGCTGGAGCAGTGGTCAGCCTTCTATGGCGACCGGGGACCAACCCCAGTGCACATCCCTGTCCTGGTCAGGATAGACGCACAACCGGGGACAAACTTAGGGGTTCAGTGTCTTGCCCAGGGACACCTCGACATGTGGACGGGAGGAGCTGGAATCAGAACACCAACCCTCGGGATGAAAGTCAGATAACAGCTCTAATTCCAGAACTACAGCTACCTGACATATGGCCGGGAGCTGGATTCGAACCTCCATCCCCAGGGCCAAGGCTCTGGTGGGTTTCCTGTTGAATGTGTGTATGTATGTGTAAGAGCAGAAACATTTTAGTTTATTTGCTAAGTACAAAATATGTTGGTGGCAGTTGTGCAGAGACATTGCTATTTGACAATTTAAAGAGTAACATGACACACATGGATTTCCAGTATAGGCCACAAAACCACCAGTTCATTAGATTTAGATTAGATTATGTACTGTCATCAGTCCTGCCAGAAATTGTACCATTGATCTTCACTGAGAGGCATTAAGGAGAATATTTTTCATGTCATTCACTTCCAGTGTGATCAAAATGACCTTATGGTTTGCTGATGGCCTTCTTTAAACCCATTTCAAATGTGATAAAATGGCATTACCATGACGTTGCTGTAATTAAGACGTTCAGCTGTCTTTTCAATAACCTCCAGTCAATATAGCTGATCAGATTTCAGCTGGTCCCTTTTCACTCAGCTGTCATCAATTTGCCAGTGCTCATCGATCCTCCGGGCCAACTATTGACGATGTGTTGGAGTGGGAGGGGGGTTAAAAAAAAAGGCTCTAACGTTGGTGTGCAAGGATGAAAGAACGTTTGATTCTTGTCATACATTATATGTGTTTGAAGCTGCAGCGGGTGCATTTCTGCTCGGGTTGGAAGTTCATCTTAGGGATATTTATGATAAATCCAGCACACATGGTTAACTACCCCACAGGCGGCTATTCTTAGCAAGAGGCACTGTCTGACACCTAACCTGCTATGAGATGGAAATCTGGGGCTATAAACTAAACCACTGACAGTGAACCTTTCATTTCATTTCCTTTAATATTTGTTACCGCCCTCACAGGTAGGATGGCTGTTCAAATTAGCCAGATCCCCCTAGCCAAAGACCCCGCTGGGCAGCATCTGTATTCATCAATGCCATAAGGCCAGACCAATTCTAATATTATTTTATGGCGATGGCATTTTTCATCCAGCCTGTCTCCAATAACTTCCAACTTAAATTTTATGGCTTGGCTCTTCCTCACTTTTTCCCCCCCTTTTCTGCCTGTCTCTGTAGAATGTACGTCCTGCTCACTCTCATGCTCACTCACCGTCTCTCTTGCTCCATCTCTGACCTTACTATCTCTTTCACAATTGACTCCTACGATTTTTGACCCTTTCCTCTCCTTTCCCATAGTTCCTCCTTTACTTTTCTCCTCCTTCAGCATCTTCCGTTTTTCATTTACGGCCAGCTGCAGCGGGCTGGGTAATGAAGGCAGTGCTATAAAGTATGAGAGGTGCCTCCCGGCAGGCTCACAGCCTGTGTATCAGCAGATAGAAAAATTGAAATAGGATGAGAATGGAGAGGAGGGTGGGGGGGTCAGATGGCCATGAAACATTGAAAAGATTAGAAAAATATAGAAAACCATTACGAGAACAAAGAAAGTGATAGCTTGTATGTGAATGTGTTTGCTCTGTCAGCCTTTATGTAAAGTCTGCTACAGACCTAAGTGAAGAGGAGAAAAAGAACCAAAAAAACTGCCAGATAAGTCAACTGATAAATATCTAATCAATGGAGCAAATAAACAAATGCCAATGACACCTGTGGAGGCAATTATTTAGCTTAGATCTGTTTTTTTATCAGTTGCAAGTTTTCTCTTTCAGTTTGAGGAAGGATCCAGCTTGGGAAGAAAGAGACTTGAAATAGTGATGGGATTCAGAGTTAGCAGAGACTGAGATATAAAGAGAAATGAGATACAGAGAATAATGTATAGAGATGGAAGGGAGGGAGTTGGCTGTGAAAGGGCTACTTCTTTATTGCAGAGTAAAGCACTCCACACTATTTTGTGACATTATATACTGTACCTACACGTAGATACATTACATACTATTTATTAAATATTGTAGACATCAGGTTGAACCTATTGATCGAGTTCTGAATGTGAGAACCCATTCCTTTAAAGTAGGGATTCCCAAACGTTTTTCAGTTCGAGATCCTTAAGAGAAATGTGGTTTCTCCCACACTTACAAAAATACATCATGACTTGCCAAAACATCTACATTTGTAAACTACTAATAACAAACATAATAAACCATGAATTCCTTGAATGAGACAGAGAGGATATTGTCATTAAAAATCACCACTCTCACTCTCACCACTGCATTTGTCCTATACACGCACACACGGAATTGCCTGTGAAACCTTTGCCTGGGGAAATAATCTCTGTCTCGGTAGAAAAAGTAGGGAAGGACAGAAAAACTGGAAGAGGTACAAACATATATAAAAAATGTAAATATAGCAGGAGCTAAATCAGAAAATAAACGCTGCAGAATTCTGAAACGGGTATCTGGTGGGTGCACCACCACAAACCCAAGGTGTTAAATGTTGTTAAGAGTGGGCTAGCTCAGCACTTTCTGAGTGCAGCCAGGGCTGATGCTGGTGAGTGCCACACAAATCAGTCTTGAAAGTAGCCATTAACCATCACAGCCACCGGCAGGTGGGCTTACTCTCTCTCACAGTGTTGCCTAATAAGCTCTGTGAAGAGTGAAGCTGTTTCTAAAGTAACACTTAGAGGACTGTTGGTGGTCAGAAGAGCTATATTGTGGTGTAGAGTAAGAGTTTGCAAGAGGGCGACTCTGGTTTGTCCAAGTCGGGTCGCGCGCACTTCGATCTTCGATCTTCCCAAACACTCTCTTCTGAAAACATCTTCTACTGTATGTTTTTTTTGTTTGGAGTACCACGAAAGGCAGATTCAAACATACATTTCTGTTAAATATTTATGGAGTAAGCAGGGGGGTTTTAAGCATCTTGCTCACGGGCATTATGGTATGGTTTGTTATTAGCTTCCGCTGAGAATCCGCTGAACCTTTGACCTGCCACTTAGGAGATGGTATTGGTGACTCTAGGTCTAATCTAGGCTCTAATCTGGAATTTAAGACTGATTATATATTATATTACTTTGGTAGAATTGTCCTCAGAGTGGATTTCTGAGCTGATTTTCTATACAAAGTGTCTCAAATTTGGCTTTGACATATGAAATATTCCTTAAAGAAACAGAACTACACAGACTTATGAGATCTGGGAAATAGCAAATTCACTCATTGCTAACTCACTAAGTGGAACATGGATATCATAATGGACACAACAGATGGAGGTTTTGTAAATGGATGGTTTCATTTAGCCAAAGAGAAGCAACGGACATGGTCACTTGGCAAACCACTCCCCAAATGGCTGTGAAAGTTAATAGCAGCAAAGTATCCTTTTATAGTGACCTCTACAACTTTGTTAGATCACCTGGTGGAACTAGCGAGAACAAAAACACAGTACAAGTCAAGACAATATCACAGGAGGTCTGCTTGTAAAATCCACATTGACTCTCTAGGAGTAAAGATAACAAATGCTTTTTCAAGGTGGTCATCACTTATCTTATTGTATCCATTCAATAACTTGTAAAGAAGGAGAAGGGAATGTGATTGCTAGCGTTGTTTCAATGTCTGCTGTGTGTTTATTTTGATAAAACTGTTCGCTGTGATGTGGTTTATCTTAAAACAATGTGGTGTTTTACCACCACATGCCTTTCCACATAGATACCAGCCTGTTGGTAATGTATTATTTAGTTTTACAGTTTGTAGAACATCTTCTACATTGTGTGCTAAAAAACCAGCTACTGAAACAGACAAAAACTACCCCACCTTCTCGCTGAGGCTGGTGCATCCTGTGTTGTGTTATCTTGGGAGTTTTCTAGCTCTTTATTTGTTTTTATTTATTATTTATTCATGTATTTGTTCACCTTCTCCTGTTAACCAGGAGACCATGAAAGCGAAGTTGTGCCAGAATGCCACTTTAGTATCTAAGCAGGAGTTCACAGAAGTGGTCTGGAGTTGTTTTAATAAAGGCATTTTTCAGATTGCCCCTAAATCTAGTGTCCCACAACACAATAAAACTCTAGCAGTTTGATCATTTAAAGAGTATAATAACAATTGGTTTTTAATAGTCAATCATGATACACATATACACACATGCAGAGAACAATGCTCAAACACACATACAATCGTGTTCCACGTTGAAATTTATCCTCTGCTTTTGACCCATCCGGCCATCCTTCTTCCGAGGGGAGCTGGCGGTCAGCCTTCTATGGCGACCGGGGACCAACTCCAGTGCACATCCCTGTCCTGTCTTGGTCAGAGACAGAATAAGAATATGTGAGTAACTCAATTTTGACACATATTTCAGATAGAACCGTATAATTCCAAGGTGACGCCTTATCAGAGTCGCTCACATCCTTACAGTTGCCCTTTTTTCCTGCTTCAACGCATCAACTTGGAGGACATAATGTTGACTTGCTGCCTAATATACCCCCCCAACTGACAGGTGCCATTGTAACGAGATAATCAGTGTTCTTAACTTCACCTGTCTGTGGTCATAAAGTTATGGCTGATCAGTGTGTGTCAACATAGAGAGAGAGAATTGTCTGAGTGAGTATAGATGTGCACAAGTGTAAAAGAAAAAAGAGTGTAAAAGAAACTTCATGCTTCTTTTGGCACTTTTAAGCAGCAGCTACACATTACTCTTGATGTCATCATGCTCTTTCTCTTACACCTGGCATCAAAACTGTGTTCACACAGTAATGCATGGATCTGAGCTGTTACAGTATGACCCAGGTGTCCATGTGACCACAGCAGGAGTAAGAAGGGCATCCTTTATCCACTCTGCTCCCCATAGATAACTTCAGAAGGCACTTACAGTGACACAGAAGGACTTTCTTGTCTTTGCCCTTGGGGGCAAGAAGAGAAGAGATTCTTGTGTTATTTGGCCTTAAGGAGATTGTGTGTGCGCTTGTTGGTGTGCGCATATCGTGTGTGGGCACATGCATGTCTAGATGTGTGTGCCCATATTATTGCATAACTGTGTGTGCCTTTTCCTGTATGTGTGTGTTATTTTAGCCCGGAGGCTGAGTGAGTGAACCGTGCCTTTTTTTCCCTTAACACCCGCTTTGCTGTCATCTCCGCTGTGTGGCTACACTGTCACACTCAGGGTAAATAACCATGCCCAAATTAGTCGTTTTATGGCCTAAAATAATAGAGTCACACAATCATGAATGTTTAATACCATTTCCCAGGCTCTTTGCTGACAAAAGCATAATTAAGGCTTGTACATAACATGCTGGCTCAACAAAAATGCACCATTTTCAGCAAATTCGCGAGTGTTAGTTGGGAGAAAACTCATTGTGCAATTCTTCTTAACACGGGCTCCTGTGTCTTGCTGGTAAGCCTAATAATACAGGGTGTAACACAACATGCTACTGTATATTCATAGGTCGGCTGCAGTGTTCCTCACAGTCATTGTAATTCTCAGAAAAGCTAAAGGATGACTGGAGCCAAAAGTGAAGAGTCATGTGCTCAGGAGAGTTTTACAATAGCTACAATGAAGCTATTATTATTATTATCATTATTTATTTGTTATTTTTTGGTAACATTGGATCAAGACATTTCTCATTTCCCAGATTAATTTGGTTTTTATATGCTGCGCCATTTGAGGTGCTTTTTGAGCTAATGTATTCATTTATATTTAATTTATGACTATATTTCATTCTTCTCTATGTCTCTCTCTGTCTGTTATTTCATGTCATTAGCTATGGCTCATGTTTACTCTGTCTTTCTCTCATCATTCTGCTTTTATTTAAATGTCTTTTTACCATAAAAGGGCTCTGTTCACATCCATAGTTCCTCTGTAAAGGGCCCGGTGCACACTAAGACAAATCACATTGTGGAATACATTCCTCTGGTTGTATAAAAAGTTAAAAATAACGCTTGAAAAGTTATTTATTTGTTATTGGCTAAATGTCTAAGGCATAGATGAAGACAGACACAGACCCACGATATGCTGGGTTAAAAAAAAGGCTGGTGATTTTTGTTGGTATACTTAAAAACAAAAAAAACTGAGCAGAGAAAATCAGCCTGAATCAATCTTTACTTCTCAACATTGCATTTAAACACAGCGTTCTCGTTATTTCCAAATGTGGGCCTCGTGCATATTTAATGCCGTCTTTAAGGCGATGTCTATGAGCAGAATGCTGAATAATTGACGAGACGCGAAGCTGGATCAAACGGCAAGTCTTCCTCCGTTTGTACTTCTCTGTATGCACAGGCTTTTCTCTCCGTGAGTGTGGCTGTGTGCACGCGTGTGTGTGGTCGATAGCCTATAATAATGTGTTTTCAATATGTTGTGTGTGTGTGTGTGTGTGAGACAGACGGAGTTGGGGTCTTTTCTGTAGTTGGTGTAATGATCACTAATTAGTTCAGACTGAAACATGTTTGGATTTTGTTGTCTATAGAACCTGATTTTTAGTGGTTTTCTACCTGAGAACCTAAATATTTTGGGGGCTTTTCAGCTGCCATGGACCAATTCTGATTGCATCCAAATGTCCATCACATATCTTTCCATCAGAATACACTTGCCTTTATTTTCCTTGTCACAAAAGCTGGATTTATCTTCACTGATTTTTTGATTTTTAAAATTTTTTTATTTGCACATTGTTGTTTTTGCCATGGACCATGATGATGAATACTGTAGCAGCATACTTCAGATGTAACTGAATGGGAATGACAATAGATAATTACAATGTGTTAATTGCTGAAAGACAACAGATTCTCCTCTTTACTTTGATATGTATCCTTTATACAAATTGGGGGATAATATCATTAAGAGAGAAATCTTTCTAATGAATAAAGAAAATAGTTTTTGGTTAATTTGTCAATCAGACTAACAGATGCACTATTTTTAACTAGATGGTGAATCAGAAAACAAATAGAGTCTTAAAGTTTGGAGCCTTGAGCTGGTTCTGTTATTCGTCTGTCCACTTTGGTATAAATCTTGAGTGTGTTGAACTGTCAGATTAGTCCGATCAGCTGCAGTGTCCAATGTGATTTCCAACATACAGGTGTGTCGTCCTGATAAGAAATATGTGAAGGCTGGTCTGGTCTGTCCTCAGAGATCCCTCCTGGATCCTGGATCCTCAGAGCAGAAATAAGAGCATTGGAAAGGCCTTGATGAAAACAGACCAGAACGATCAATTAAAGGAATTGGTATGTACCCTTAGCCTTTTTATTTCTTGTGGGCCAATCTTTTGATTTGCTAGCCGACATCAACGGTGAGGACTGCGGGATCAGCCGGGTAAGTGGCGCGAGCACCAACTTAGTGTCAACATTTTTTTTTAAGGTTTTGCAAAAGAAAATCCACATTTTAAATGTGTCAACCTGATCAGCGCTGTGCTCAGGGTCAGTACCGAAGCAACGCAGCAGCATCTGTTCGCCTGCTTGCTCTGTGTTGAATAGAAACTGCTTCCTCTCTTCTTCTCTTTCTTACTGCACACACATGCACCGTTTCCTTCCCACTTACTATTCAGCAAATTGATAATGGATTCTGCAGTGACCTTCAGTGACTTACAATGGCTACAGTTCTGTTTATTGGGAATAATACACATGTTGTTCTGTGTTGTACAATAGATACTAAACATAGCTATCCTTACTCACACAATCACATCCCCCCTCACCCAACCGTCCGCACACACCGCGCCACCTCACCCCACACCTTATTTTCCTCCACTGCACGCTCACACTCAATTGAACCTGTCATCTTCTCTTTGGTCCCCTAATGGCCGTCTACTCCTAGAGAGCTATTAGAGTACAGGACATGTTATTGGAAATCAAAGAGGATTTGGAGTCCAGGGCGTCCTCCTGCAGGGGAAAGCACCCAACATAGTTCAACTTGTTACAAAAACACACCCGGTCAACCCTGACTGCTCAGATGGATTGCTTCTGAGTAAATCTCTGTTTCCATCATTGCCATGGCTATGCTGGTTATTTCAGAGATATTTCTGAGGGACAATTGTGAAGAACTGATGGCATGCAGACACATTACCGGGAGTCTATAAAAGTTACAGTACATACGGTACATGAAACTCTTATCTGTGAAATTAAATCATTGTTCTTTTTTATTTCTCCCACGTTGTCCCTCAAGATTGAATCTACTTTGCTGGTTTGCGAGGTTTGGAAAAGGGTATGAAATAATTTTATAATACAGAAGATACTCTTAAAAAGGTCTGGTGGTCAATAGAGAATACAGTTTTCCTTTTGTTGCCATGCCTTTAAGCAGCAGCGTAGACACCTAGATGTAATTCTAATCACACCTCTGATCATCTGATTCCTCAGATAACAAGCAAACAAAGACTGTACAGGAGTCCTTCTTTCTGCTACTTAGTTTGCTCTTACATTTGTATTAAAACAAACTACAAGTCATTTTCTAGAGCAAACATAATTGGAATACCTAACCGAAATTGCACTGTGCCTAAACCTTCAGGGAATACCTAAGCAAGTTGGTGTGCAAGAAGGCTTCCTGCATCAGTTTTGAATAATTAAGATGAACTGGGATCTGAGGATAGTCGGAACAAATAGAAGTAAAATACTAATGAAAAAGGACCTGGCAGCTGGTCTAACAGGATCTGGTTGCCTGATCAACTCTGTATGAAACACAGCGTTAAATTGCCCCTCTTGAATTAATTTGCGTCAAGGAGATAAGACTGTGCTGGAGATGTGCCTTTTTTTCTTATTTTCTTTATCAAAACATTTTAAATGAAGCGAACTCAAATTTATTCATGAAGTGTGATTTTCAACAGAGGTGTTTGCCATTAGACAGCAGATAAAGTGGCAGACTTTAAAGACATTAGTTTTCAGCTGCTGTCTGAGTTTGTGTTTAAAAGAATTATATGCAAGGATCCACATAGCCTAGGTAACTAAGGTGACGTCCTTGTAGATTTGAATCCAGTGTAGGACTTTTATTCTGTGTCTTTAATATTGTTATGCTGTTATTTTTATCCCATGTCTTTTCAGTCTCTTCCAATGCAGACAACTATATAATAACACAAATGCCCCGTAAGGAAAATATGTACAAACGCTGCAGACTTTCTTGTCAAAATCAGTGAGATTTATAAAGTACTGGCCAGCTACTGCTAGTAAATTGTTGTGTGTTTCTACAGTAACAGTGCTGTAACCTTTAACTATAAATTCTGAACCTTTATTTCCTGTTATGTTGCATATTCAATCCCAGTATCTACGGCATTTCTAAAATTATTCAACACAATATTTGTCAAAGACTTGCTTTGAGATAAAAATAACACAATACAAACATCATTAAATCCATATTTCTATTCATGAGATAAGTAGCATTTGACAAATCTGAAAAGGCTTGTCTTGGAGGACAGACATAAATCAGAAATAATCAGATGTTCTGATAAGCTATCTTTTTTTGCTGCAGGGGGCATGTGTCACGTTTTATCACATAGTATTGACTTTGTAAAAGATATGTGATCATACGCTTTATACACATGTATTTGTCCAAGCCAACTCTAAGGGAGAACTAAAATGTCACTGTGTCAGCACCACTGTGTGGCGTCTAAGTGGAAAACAATGCCAGACCCCCAATGCAGCTTGAAATTTGGAAGTGTAGATGCACATTAAAAGCTGCGGCTAACAAAAGCAGCACAGTGCAATTGATCTAAGCTGTGTGCAAAGGCAGGGCTTTGGGGAAATCAGAAGCTTCATTAAAGTTTCATATTGTATTTCTGTACAGTTGCAGTTTCATCTTGTGTCTCTATTTACTTAAGGGCCCAAACTGAGCAAAGTTGCACTCTCCCTGGGAGCTTGAGTTATAAAAGCCTTAACAACACAATTGTCATGTGGGGAAAAAAGGCTGTACAAGTGTTGTGGTTTTATCCATGACCACAGAAAAGGAATTTTGAAATATGACAGAAATCTGTGTTTCAGTGGGATGTTTTGTTTTCTCTTTTTCTTTTTTGCACTGCTCAAAAATACCAGCTTGTGTTGACACTGGCTGTATGAGCAAATTGTGTTTTACGATGTTTGCTATCAGTATTCTATTAATGCTGTCAGATCCTCTTCGCCATATATGAACGTACAATGTGGAGCTCTGAGTGACTCTACAGTGTTTGTCCATTTACAGCTTTGTGATGTTCTTGAGAATCTACTTGTCTGTATCTGCTTCTGTCTGTGTCATTCTGTCACTTTCCACTTTCTCCACATTCACAATGTCACGAAACAGGCAGAATGACAGCAGATAGTCACACTCATTCGCTCTCTGGCACACATGTGCACAAACACACACACACACACACACACACACACGTTACCGGGGTATTAGTCAGCTCGGATTCCCCCCAGCGCTGCAAATGATCCTGTGACAGTCTTGGACACACACACACACACACACACGTATATGTGCAAATGCATGTACATATTTGTGAATTGAAGCACGGAAAGGTGGTTGCTCTTTTGCCAGATCTCTTTCACACACACATGCACACGTGGCAGCACCAAGAGGCAGAGATCTTTGGAAGCTTCCCAGGTTTGATGGCCTGTTGCTGGCAGAGGCTTTTAGAGAGACTGGTGGTACCTCAACATATAGTTTCCTGCTGGGCCTTTTGTCCCAATCTGTGGGTTGTCGTTTTATAAATGAGGGTGTCCACGGGGAGATGAAAGGAATGGAAACAGGTGAGCACTTCACAGAGCACAGAACTGAATCACTGAGAAAATCTGAAATAACAAGAGACACAAAAATACTTCACTGCGGAGTAAGCAGCTTAGCCAGGTCAGACACAGTATATGAAGCTCAATAATAATGACTGTTGCATGCATTTAGTCCTGTTTTATAATATTTTAAATATGGAGGAGTAAACTCAACTTTTTATCTTTCCCCACAATTAAAGACGTTCCTTTAATTCAGTGGATTTCAAAGCAATTATTCAGGTCATTGCCAGGTCAGTGACTGTTTTTTGTTTTTTTGCACAGCTAACACATTAAATACAGTCAGAAGAGCCGAATGTATAAAATACATAGAAAATGTTAGGTTTTTTGTTGTTGGTCTATTGTGAAGATGATTTGACCCAGGCAAGGCTGTACCTAGCTTCAGAGCCTGCAAGATAGTTATATTACATACTGTATTTTCATGACACCGTGACTCACCTTTCATTTGAAAAAGGCTCATTCAATGCCTTTTTTTCTTTTATTTGGAGACACAAAAATCACCTGAACCACTTCAAGTTGCCTCTGTATGTTTATGTGTCAGTCTTTTCCTGGACCTCTAACCTTCAAACTACAATAAAAAGGCTCTGACGCTATGCTGAGGCTGCACACACTTAGATGTAGGTCCAGATGTGAGAGTGTGTATGTGTGTGTGACACTGCCCTCGTATGACAGCTGCGCCCTTTTCGACAGCACTGTCAAACGTCTCAACCAGAAATGCATTAAAAACAAATACCTCCCTCCTAGAAAATATCTTGCCCTGCTAGACCCACAATTGATGGTGCCGAGGAACATAGTAGCTATGCTCCGTCTCACCTCTTTTCTATAGCTTGTGGGAAGTGAAGGATGGGGGCAGAGAAGAGAAAAGATGAGGTAAGAGGGTAGGTGAGAGGTAAAATGGAAAGGCGGGAAAAAGATGGCAGAAATTGATGTTTGAAGTCCGCAACAGTCCAATTAGGCTGCAAAGAATCAGGATTACACACACACATGCACGCATCTCTGCCCTGTAAGAGATGGAGGCGAGAGGGAGGGATGGTGATGAGGAGCAAAAGTGGCAGTGAGTTTTGGAGAGATGGCAGAAACCAGGGGAGAGCAGCCTCCATGCTTGTGACAGCAGCTGAAATCCTATCCACTGGAAGAAAAGGGAGATGACACTCCCATGAAGGAAATGCGCAGGGAAACGAAGCAACTGGGGGGGAGAGAGAGCAAAAATGACAGAAAAAATTTATAAATCTTGTGTGTGAGAGGGTCACAGCTAGAGAGGAGGAATGGCAAAACGCACAGATTGCTTGGACATTTGGGCTCGTTAGAAGCTGTGATCAATAGGCAACTGTTTGGACTGTTTTGGTCAGTGTGGGTGAGCAATTCAGCCAAACAAACAGCACTTGTTTGCCCTTATTTACAGTGGTGTCCCAGTTACCCAATCCCATCCCTGCCGCACATAATATGGCCAATGTTTTGCACAGGAAAGGCGACAGCATCATGCAAACAGACTGCTATTTTAACACATACAATGAAGGATTCGTGCTTTTTATGAAATTGTACATCCTCGCTGTTATTTTCTGTGTGTGGCACAATGAGGCCTTAATGAACAAGCTGCTGGGGTGTAATAATCAACATCGTCCCCCTGCAGCAATATCTGAGTCTTCATTATTAAATTTTGTCTTTTGTCGCTTTGCTTTGTTTTGCAGACCTTGACACACCAGTTCTGACGGTGCACCAGACCATCAGCGATGTGCGTGGCAGTTACTACCAGGAGAAGACGGTGTTCCTGCGCTGCACCGTCAACTCCAACCCTCCGGCACGATTCATCTGGAAACGTGGGAACATGCTCATCGAACAAAGCAAGGACAACGGAGTGGACATCTACGAACCGCTTTACACTCAGGTACACATGAACAAATACGCAGCACCGACACACTGCCAGTTGTGCGGTTGCTCCCTGCTTCCAGCTCCTCCTTTTAAGAAGTGCCAAATAAAATCCTCCCCACTGAGTTGTACCCTTCTCTACTCAAGTTTTACTCTTGTGTTCTCTCACTCTAAGT
Source organism: Gadopsis marmoratus (assembly GCA_036023855.1). Lineage (NCBI taxonomy): Eukaryota > Metazoa > Chordata > Actinopteri > Centrarchiformes > Percichthyidae > Gadopsis > Gadopsis marmoratus. The sequence continues at coordinate 20,616 of JAVQJF010116869.1, forward strand.
CTCTCTCTTGTCTGTATTTAGTTTGTTTGTCTGACATTCAGCGCTTACATGAACACTGTTAAAGCACTATGGTTGTGACCCATAGGTGTTGAGTTTACTGCGCCTCCCCCGATCATCTTTTACCTTCACTCAGCGCAGCAGGTCTGTCAAGCTGTCAATTTCTCCGCATGCCTACTAAGAGTGATACTCGCCATTTAAAGACTTTGGAGGGTCATGTCATGTTTTGTTGGACTTTCCAAAACCAAAAGCACAAGAGGAAAAGTGTAATGAACGGATTAAACAGTGTGTTTTTGTGCTTGACAATAAAAGCAGTCTTTAGCATGTTCACCAAAATCTACAGAGGTAATGTCGAGTTACGTCCAAGGCCAAGGAGCTTTAAGAATGTTTGTCAATAGCTTTCTATTTTTTTTTTTTTTTTACATATCACTTTAGACAAACTTTATATTTATCTGGGCCTCCTCCCAGCTAAACATATACATATATTTATGAAGAGTATAAATGGCATTAGAAAACAACAGTGAAGCAGATTAGACAACAACGTCTGGTATAAATCACGCTCACCTCCGGTATAATCCAAGTACACTTACGAATACTGGTTTCTATTTGACATAAGCATTTACAGATACATGTAGTAGCTTTGCTCTACACACCTGGTTCTCAGATACACAGGTCATTTGATATGTAAATTGTTATTTATTGTAGCGTCACATGATTTCGCTGTCCTCTCTGAGAGGAGGCACAATCAGACAAGTTTTCAGTCAGATAAAAAGGAGGTGACCATCCAGTCAGTTGGTCACTTACTCGTTCAGTAAGGCAGCAATAGCCAGCAAGTGAACCAAATGGCAAAAATAAACAGTCCTCAAGCCTGAGCCCCTGGTCTAAGTGCACAATTTTTACGTTGGCGCTCTGTTTATTGCCACTTATCAAAAGCATCACTCATCAATTAGCCAGCAGAGCTCTTCCCAGGACTGCCTAAGACACCTACTGTAGCAGACGGACAGTTATACAGTGTCAGACACAACGTCTTGATCTGAAACATCAGCAGTGATATTGAAAGGGATGTGTGACTGCATCCGCACATCCAAGAGACTTTCATTTTCCTAATGGTCTCGTGTGAAAGCCTTTTCAAATGTATCTTTCATATTGCTCCATATGTAGATCTGAGATGCTTCAGTTGATAATCAGGGCATGTCAGACATACAAACGCTGTGGGTGTGTGTGTGTGTGCATCTCAGTGTGTCTTTGACCCTGTTTATCACACTGTGGCTCATCAAAAATTGAATCGACTTTTACACAAGATTACAACCCAGTTTAGAAACGGCTAGAATAAAAAGCACTGAGTGTTCTCATTGATGTAACATTACGTGTAATGCAATGGAAATGTGGTCAAAAGGTTACGTGGTAACATGTTTTGTGTAAGAATGTAGGTTTCTAGCATGATGGTCTTGTGTGTTTTGGTCCCATCTAGGGTGAGACCAAGGTGCTGAAGCTGAAAAACCTAAGACCCAAGGACTTTGCTGACTACACGTGCCAGGTGTCCGTCCGCAATGTGTGTAGCATCGAGGATAAGTCAGTCACCTTCAAGCTCACAAATGCCACAAGTAGGGTTTTTTTTTATGTCTTTTTGAAATTACACTGAAGATAACCAAATGCTTGTGTGTGCACAGACATGTACATGCCTTCACAAAGCCGAATATTTTTTTTCTTCTGCTAGCAATTTCATGCTTTGACTTTTGCACTCTCTCTTTCTTTGATTCTCCCATCTCATCTGACTTTTCTCTGCGTGCTCGTTGTGTCTTGGCTCACGAATCCCTCACTCTCGGTGTCTTTCTCTCATTGTTAAAATATCTCCCCTTTTTACTTGTGCAGGAAATGGCATTCTCCTTTCATCCTCACACATTTCTCACTTAATTTAAACTCTTTCTCTGCCTCCGTGTGTCTTCCTTTCCACGGGTTTTTCCTCTGCCCTTTGACTTTCCACTCAAATTTGCTCTCGCTCTCTCTATCTCCTCGCCTGCCTCCTAGTGTGTCATATTGTCTATCTATCTTGTTTTTCTGTTGCTGAGAACTCATGTCAGGGCTGTCAGCTGTAATTCAGTTGTCACACTCCCTGTTATCTCCGATTCACTCTACACCCCTCTGTCCATCTGCACGACATCGCCCAGAAACTCGGTTACTTATGACAACATTGTTGCCATTGACAACCCTGTCAGGTTTGTTACGGTCAGACTGATACACCACAAGGGAAAGTCCCATGCTCGTGATGATTTCTTCTTCTATTGTGTTTATGTTCTCTTCTCTCCATTTTCTTGCCGTATTTTCTAAATGCCAGCCAGCTCAAATTTATGTTGGTAAATCTAGCTAGACAATTAAGTGCTTGTCAAATTTAATGAAACCTACTTGCTACCTACTAAATGCTCAAGAGACATTTGAAGGTAAGAGGACTGTTCAGGGGTGCTAATCCAGTTCTGAAAAGGTATTACGATTGCGTTAACTGAAGGAGACTTTAGGTTAGAAAATCAGCCTTTTGGTTAGAACATAGTTTCTTTAAATCTCCAAACTCGTTATTGTATTGTAAGAATAACACTCTTTTAAAGCAATAGTTTGACATTTCGGGAAATAATGTTACTTGCTTTCTTGCCCAGAGTTAGATGTGAAGATTGAAACGCTCATATCTGTAGGTTAAATATGAAGTTACAGTCAGCAGCCTGTTAGCTAAACCTCTGTCCAACATCTTAGTCACACACTGAAGAGTAAAGAGAGAAAAGGGTGGTTTTTTTCCTTTCTTTTGCCACGTTTTTATGATGGGCACACTTTGAACTGAAGGAAACGTTATCAATTGAGCAATAAGGCCTCTTTCAGATAAGAGATAAAGCTTCCCAGGAGTCTTCTAAAGTGAGCAGAGGGTGGAGAAGATAAAAAAAAAATAATAAAACCTCAGAGAAGAAACTCTGTAATAAAATTCAGAGGAGAGGAAACAGAGTTTGGCATCTTTGTGAAACTGAGCAGGAGAAATAAGTGGTCGCAGACAAACAGAAAGAGGAGGAAATGAAAGACCCACAGTGAATCGGATAGAAAATGAGAGATGGATACTGCTTGCTGAAATGCTCCAGAAAATGGAGTGATGCTAATGAATCAGCTCCAGGTGAATGTACTGTAGCTCACAGACATGCTATTAATTAGAACAGACAACAAACTGGACCAGAAAATGGATTATGACAAAAGAGAAATGCTTTTAATAGAGAGTGACCAAAACCGAACAAAAAAACAAGAAAAGAGGCTAAAACATCTGTGATCCTAATGCAGATTAAGTCTGACTAACTGTGTCATTTTTCTGATTTATGTGAACACATGAACGGCTTTTGAATGTTATAAATAATACTCAAAAACTCTAAGACTAGGGCACTTTAGCAGTGCTCTCCCATGTGCATGTGAGCTCATGTTTGGCACATTGGCCCCTCAGATCAATGCATTAGCTGTAACCTATCTCAGATTTTACAAATGCTTTTGTAAAACAGTCACAACAAGTGTTGTTCAAAATCAACAGGTAGGAGAGGAAAACAGACAGGTCTTAATGCTCCGGCTGTATGTGATGAGTGTTCTTCACTCTCATTCCCTCTGTCTTCCTGTCTTCCCCACTTGGACTCCTGTGGCTGAGATCAATTGTGTCCCCAAGGCTCAGTCAACACACACACACTCATGAACACATCCACCATAACAATACGTGTCTGCCTGGTGCTGGCATACGTACTCAGAGACGTGCCAAAACAGCCAATCTGTCTGGACCTCACAGAATCACAGAGTGCCGGGAAAACACACTGCTTAGTGTGTGTGTGTGTGTGTGTGTGTGTGTGTGTGTGTGTGCGTGATTTTGACAGGGTCATGGGCAGCCAAGGTTCATTGATGCGCGTGAGGAGCAAAGGCTGGCCTGTGTGGTCCGATCCAACAGAAGAGCTTCTGTAGCTCAGGTTGCTGAAAAGGTTAATGCTGGTCCTGATAGAAAGGTGTCAGAACACACAGAGCATCGCAGTTTGTTGCATATGGGGCTGCGCAGCCGCAGACCGGTCAGGGTGCCCATGCTGTCATAACGTTATGGCTGGTCAGTGTAAGTATGCTGTAAGTTTTTGGTGGATACTCAAAGTCAGCAAGATTTGTGTTTTCAAAAATAAAAATGGAAGAAGAAAAACAAAAAATACAACTGAGGGGGGGAAAATGGTCAGCCTGCTCTCCTATTTGTAGTTCTCACAACCTCCTTAGTTGCAACAGCTATTGCAGGCTTATACCTGCAGGACATGTAACTGTGTTTAACACAGACCTGCAATTATGGTAATCTAATTCAAAAGATTTCTAATAGTCAATTGCAACCCCTGATAAAGTTTCGTATGCTAACATCACTCTGTAAATGCATATTTAAGAAATATGTTGACATATAACACAGGGTAAACATGATGATGTTATCTCAGGAAAAAAAAAAAGACTCACATCTCCAAAATAACAAGACAAGAGTGACAGACAGAAAAGAAAGAACATTACAAAAGAGAGAGAGACCGGAGAAAATGCAATAGATACACAGCGGGCAGAGAGAGTGGAAGGAAACAGACAGATGGACATAGAGTCAGAGATGGAGAGATTGTAAAACAGGAAAACAAACAGTGAGTTGCTGCTTTGTTTTTTATCCTCTATAATATTTATCTAATGAGCATATTTTGTTATTCCCAGCTGAGCTCCCTTTTGTCGTTGTGACGTCAGTCACTGCTTAGATTATATTCATCCAAATGGGTCAAGCCATTGCTGCTGATTCACCACGCTGGGACGAGGGGATTGATTGATTTTTATATCATAATCCCAACCTGGGATTTGAGTACGGGGCTCCTGCCCTCCAGTAATTTCTCACAGAGGCCTAATCCTCTTCCCCTGCCGCTCATAAAAAGAACACGGGGGGCAATGATTCGGAGCTTGTCATGTTATTTAAAGCGGTGCAGTACAAGGGTGGAGGGAGTAAGGAAACAAAGCCCGGGCGTGTGGAGGGATGGAGCAAAACAGTAGATTGCATTAAATTGACTTCCACCATAACTGAATGTAGATTTGGGGTTTTGTCACATATTGTTTTTAATGAGTAGGAAAAGGTGCGTGAGGAAATATATATTAAATTAAATGCTGTGCCTCACAAAAGTACTGCTGTATATTTCAAAGTTCTGAAAGTCAGGCTTTGCTTTTCTTGTTTTCTTCATATTCTTCACATCAACCATCGAAACATGAGTCACTTTCCCCTTTCACTCTGAGCAAATCCAGAATACCACTACCACACAATGGCCTGCTGTTCTTCTAAGTTGCTCTTTACTGCAGAACCAATAGAAAAAAGACATGGCAGCAATATTTTATTTTACTAAGTTCATTTGAAGGTAAAGACTTGTACCACAAGGTAAATTATTAATCTGGCCCAACATGTTTTCTAGTAGTGGGCTCCTGCAGACATCTACGTGTTGTAATGAGATTATAAAAAAGCAGGGTGTCTGGACAATAAATGGTTATTTAGAGTCACTGCAGTGAAAAAGAGCAGCTACGCGTTAAAAAAAGAAAGAACAAGAAATGCAAAATTGGCTTTTTATTACTGTCTCATTGTAAGTGTCAGGTTTAGATTTACAGTTAATATACATCAGAGACTTTCTGATAGTTCCTAAGTGCTATGCCTTTGAACTTGTAAACGTCTGCATTATGCAGCTCTAAATTCTGGATCGCAGAAAAATTAAGCCATGTTGCAAAGAACCCAAGACATTTTCTATTCATGAACAATGGCTGTGGCAGATATAATGGATGAAAGAAACTAACACACACCGTGATTTTAAGCTGTTGACGCCCTTTGAGGGAACTGAGTCAGCCAGTGAATCTGAACAATGGGAGAGCTCATTCACTCCTTTATTGATTACTGTAACTCTTACTACAATATACCTTCACAATAATATGACAGCCGTACAAGTGTGTAATATGATGAGATCAATAGGTGGCAAAGCCTACTGCGTATGAATTCCCCCGTGAAAAGTTGAGGATCAATGGGCAATCTGCAATAACCCTTAGTACTGTAAAACCTCTGTGGTGGCACATTGTACTGCATCTGTGCAGTCAGTTTTATGGAAGGCTATAATCCATGTCAGAGTGGTCATGTGGAAGAGAGAGAGGATCAGAATAAATAACAGAGAGGAGAAAAAAAAAGACACTTTAATTTATTTCATGCTGTTGAATGTTCATCCATTACAATACACACTGTTTGCTTATAGTTTTTATTTGTTTATTTCCATTCTATATGTTCAATTATTTAACCAACATGTGCCTGGGCTGGGATATGGCATAACTCCACCAGCCTCAAATCCAGTCCAGTCCGGGGATCGGGGTAGAGATGTACAACCACACCACTGGAAATAATCAATTTGCTTATAAGGCTGCTTTGATCATTTTTAGTTAAGTCACTGGAAGGGGCTTTAAGTGACATCAGGATTTCAGATCTATGCTCTCTGTGTTTGACCTTTCCAGTTTTAAAACCATTTCGCTTTGCTTAAACAAGTGAACATGCAGCATCTTTTCAGCAGTGCTAACAGAATTACGTACATTTATACCCATGAGCTGCACTGTACAAATGTTAGAATTGCGATTTTGGATGTCAGTTAAATTGGCAACAGTCTTGTCACAAGCGGCATCTTTAAACTCTATACCTAATGCAGTCCACATCCTGGCTTCAGATACAATATCTCAACCTGATCTGGCTTAACAATACTGTCTTCAAACTGACAAGTTTACATTGCATTTAGTTTACAATCAAAATATTGTCTTATTTGCATTTGTCTACCTGAAAATGCTAAATCAAGCAGACTTCCAGTTTCTTTCATCCTGCTGTGGTGTACATTTTCAGCTACAATTAGCGTGCAAGTCCTTTAAGGATAGCTGATATGCACATATGTTTATCCAGATAAACAAACATATGTGCTTATACACAAAGGCACACATCCACTATGTACACACAGACACACTCATGCTGATGACTCAGTATTTCCAAGTGCAAAAAGCACAAGCACATGCACACATGCACACACACATTCTTCCCTACTTAGACCTTTTTCACAAAAGACATTTTGACCTGTCATAGCAGTAAAGTCGCAGGTGTTACTAATAACTTTAATGATGATTAATCACACCTGGGCTTTTACTGTGACATGTCAAAATATCTTACGTGAGAATGGCTTTTTTCCGACTCTGTTACTTGTTCTGTTAGTTTTATAATTTTTATTTCATGATGCCATTAAAATCAGTGTGCTCAATCATTCATTTTCCATTGAAGAATAACTACATATCATTCGTAAATAACTAGAATACCTCAAGGTCAGAGGATTGGATTGGTCACAGTGCAGCACACTCAAAATACTCTGAGGTTCATCACCTCACCTTCCTTCAGGGTGTGTGTGTGTGTGTGTGTGTGTGTGTGTGTGTGTGTGTGTGTGTGTGTGTATAGAGGTAATAACCACCAATCCTCCATTTTCCAAATCACACCCGGAACATTTCCTCCTGTTGGCACCAAGGATCAACAGCAACTTTTTGGTTGCTAGCAAATTCCCATGCTCCTAGGCCTCGCCGTCTTTTTGACTGACGTAAAGGTGACAGCCGCCGCTCCTGGGTTCCTGTCAGCATACAACACTATCTAAACCTTTAAGCTTTTATTTCCAGCTGATTTCCCCCCAATAACCCCTCTGCCTTTACCTCATAGATAATAAAATCCTGCAGATCTGAAACAGGTCAAACCGCATGGTGTGGTGAGAGGGAAAGCAAGTGATGGAGTTGAATGCGTTGGACAAAAAAAGTGCAGACTGAAGGAGAACGAGGTACAGAGACGGGGACAGGGGAAGGTAAAAACACAGATATTGAAGATACAGAGGTGACAAACTGACAGAGAGAAAAGGGAGCGAGGGAGCGAGAAAGTGTGTGTGTGTGGACGAACGAGGCATTTGTTACCTGGTTGTAAACCGCTGTGCTGCACATAAATCCCATTACTTTGCGGAGAGCGCTGGCTGATCCCACCGTTACCGTCACCCACGCAGCCCCAGGAAATTGAAGCTATAATTCTCAAATCCTCAGTTCCTCCCCCCTTTGCTTCACATATAGTCTTCTCTCTTATTTTTTTTCTTCCTCCTGGACGTTCTCTCCACTACTTTTGGTCTTTTCTGTTCTCGGGGTTACATGTTTAAATGTACCTATTTGTTTATTAGTTAGTCTTGTTTATACTGTTACACATTCACCTATTGCTAACGTGACTAGCATATCTTTTAAATTGAGCGTGTATTATCTCTTTGATTAGTGGACCTTTTTAGAATGCCAGTGTAATCAATTATGACCACATACAGGGCTTTGCTACAATATATTCCCAAAGCAAAACATTTCCATGGAGGTTCATTTAATATTTAAAAAGCTCTTCCGGCCTCCAGGGGTTTACATTCCTAACCTTGTGATTTGATACAATGGAAGTGGACAGTGCTATTTATGCTGATGATTGCAGTTGTTACACCAGTGAAATTTCTTGTCAGCTTGAGAGCCATCACTAGTGAGGTTAGCTAAAGAGATATCCCATTAGTGTGTGTTTTTGTGTGCACATTTTTGTCCCATTTACAAGAGTACAAGCCTGTCTGTGTGTGTGCACAGCACTGCGCGTTCTTGTATTAGTAGCAACGTGCATCTGTAAACTAGTTTGTCGAGCCGCCGTGCACCTCTTTCATTACGGCGATTGCAATCTGTTAAAAAAGAGATTAGATGAGAGGATGTACTGCATAAAGTCTATTAGACGAATGAATTGCTTCCTGTACTCTGTGGGGTCGGCCTCTCACTGAGGATTAACTCTCTCAGGTCGATAAAAGCCTGGATTCTCCTCCGTCTTGTCCTCTAGAGCCCATTTAAAAGACCCTGTCTGGAGTCTATGCCTTCAAAATGCTCAAATATTAATATTTAAAGCCTTAAAAAAGCATTCTCAACTCAACTTTCATGACTTAACAGGATTTTTAAATCTTTCAATAATCTGAGGTATAGACTCACCCATCTGATCTGTTGGTTCTACAACTCCGGTAAGGGGTTTATATACCTTGCTCAAGGGAACTTCAATGATAAAACCACATGAATTCATAATGTATCATCATCAAAAAATGTTACAAGCATGTTTGGACTTTACATTAGCTTGATACCAAGTGACCTTTATTGTTTTAAAGCTAATTTGAGTACATGTTGATGAATTGCTTAAACATTCATAAATTAATGCTCCAAAAAACATTCCACATTGAGAATTAGTAATCTGACAAACAATAAGCTACCAAAGATTTGATATAAAGTACATTATAGGATGATGTGACCACAATAGCTTCAGCATTAGGTAATCAGGAGATGTATTCCCTTATTACCATAAAACTGAATCATGCATTGATCCTTAATGAGACAGAACTGTTGAGAAGACATTTATACAAAGTGTGTATTTGTTTTTTCTACATGTACCTGTCAGTTGGATTTAGGAAAAGATGTGTAGATGGATAAATGTGTCTCGTTTTTAGCAAAGGACCAGCAACTGACCTGGTACTCAAACAAGACCCAAGAGGACCCACACAATGTGTGACCACTGTGATGGGGGACTAAAAAAAAAATAACACTGTATCACGGTGTTTAAGTGGTAATAATTTAAGAAATGGCATGGAAGTGTACAATATGGTCAAAGCCCTTTCACTATCCCAGGAACCACATCGGCTAATGGTAGAGTGAGGTGAGTGGCCCAGGTGACAGACGGCATCTATTACTGAAAATAATTCTTTACTCAGGTTGCTGTAGGCTCACCTACAGTTCTGACTCTGAGGTCGGATTTGTTTATTTTCTACAAGCATCTAAACCTATTAGAGAATGTAAGCCTCTTTCATCATTCATTGAATTGGAATGAATTCAGATTGGCAGACAAAATAGGTGTTTATCACTGCAGCTGTCTTTTTTTTTTAGGATTTGTGCCAGAGGAGATACATTTTCCAAACAAGGAAATGAGCAAATATCATGCAAATGAATTAACAAACAGAGTAATTGCGAGAAAACTGTGCGACAAGTTCAGTAGACAAGTTTATATATGTTTGCTTTTATTTTATCTCCAAAATGACACATTTTCTTGTTGTTGTATCATTATGTGTCCCTATGTTAAACAATATAGAGTTATCACCTCCTGCACGAGGTTTTACAGGGCTGCTATAAAAAAATTAACATTATTATCCCATGTGACATGGCATCTTAATAAAGAATATATACATAATTCCAAGAGGCAGGTTGACTGAGCACATTTAAAACTGAATTAAATTACTTTGTTTTTCTTCATTTTTGTTGCTATAATTTGGCCAAATAGAGAGAGATAAGGTTTCACACACATACAAGATTTCGCAGCAGAGAGCTCAAGAGTACAACCACAGATTAGTAACTCGTAGCCAGTGAAGCAGCTCCAGTAGAGAAACTGGGGCTCCACTGCTTTGCCCCAGGGTGTTTTTACTGTACTTGATTAGGGAGGTGGAAACCTTTCTGTATTACTCCACCAAAAAGATTTTTGCAGCCACTCCAGGGATTAAACAGGTGACATTTTGGTCACAGGCTCATTTCTCTCAACGTTACCCTCCTGTCACCCCATTTACGCCCCGTGGCAAGATAGGCAAAAACCTATTACAAGATGTTGGAGATAGGATTGCCACCTACGTGATTTTAATGCTTTAAAAAGTCTTTGATTTTACATCAAACTAGCAAGTATAGCCACGTGAAACAGGGTTTTAACCATTATTAGGCTATTGGGAAACCCTGTTTGATGCTCCATATAAAACACTGCAATATTGACCACAGATCCTTCTTTTACAAAGAGGTTTTTATTATTATTATTATTATTATTATTATTATGGCCAGAGGAGACCACTAAACAACCAATTAGAGGTTTTACATAAACCACAATTCCCAGCCGCCACTCTCCAGAAGTAGTTTTATTCTGTAGCAGTCGGCCTGCTAGTTTAGCTAAACACAAACAAGGTGTGTTTACTGCTTTGCAACTGATTATATTACATTACATATACATGTCCTCAAGTTTCAACAGCAAACAAATCAATCAATAAATAATATTAATAAACTGTTTGGATGCGTCAGCTCTCACCCTTTTTCTTTTCATGATACCCATGTAGTTTTTTCTTTCTTTTGCCAATCACAACCTGCTGCATTACATGATTTTTAAGTGATTAAGTGATTTTTAAGAGACTGAACCAGACATTAGGACCAACTAAAACTAAACACATTCCATGGAGCAGCAGAGGTGGGTTGTCATTTTCTGTTGGATTGTCACAAGAATCACAAGCTCATGCGAGAAACCATCTTGCTAGGCTTCAAATGTCCTTGTGGTTGATCCACAGTCTTTGTAACCAATCGGTGTCCTATGAGGAAATACTGTCAGCTACAGCCGTAGTATAGGTGTTTCGTTCGAAAACAACAGTGGCGGCTCCTAAAGAGGTTAGGATAGATGCTGCTATAGTATTATATTGGAACTGGAGAGTATTTCTTCTTTGAAAGAAGAGCAAAGAACGGCACTGAAGACTTTTCTTGATGGACAAGTTCCATCGGCTTGGAGCATAAAAGCTAAAAGCTCCCTCAGCAAAGGTTTCAGTCCTGCACTTTGGAACATCTAGCAGACTCATGCCAGAAGACCTGAGGGGCCTCTCTGGTTCATACACCGTAAGCCTGTGAGACATACACCGATCAGCCATAACATTATGCATTAACACAGCATTAACTTTTTCAGCAATTTAAGCTACAGTAGCTCATCTGTTGGATCGAACCACATGGGCCAGCCTTCGCTCACCACGTGTATCATTGAGCCTCGAATGAACCATGACCCTGTCGTCGGTTCACCAGTTTTCCTTCCTTGGACCACTTTTGGTAGGTACTGACCACTGCAGACCGGGAACACCCCACAGTGTTGGAGATGCTCTGACCCATTCGTCTAGCCATCACAGTTTGGTTCCTTGTCAAAGTCGCTTACATCCTTCCACTTGCCCATTTTTCCTGCTTCAACACATCAACTTGGAGGACAAACTGTTCATTTGCTGCCTAATATATTGCCTCCGCTGACAGGTGTCATCGTAACGACGTAATCAATTTTCTTCACCTGTCAGTGGTCATAATGTTATGGCTGATCGATGTATATGCAAGATCATGAAATTTTAAAAACGACTAAAAGAATTTTGAGACCGTAAAACAGGTGTAATGTCCTGGTCAGCACTCGGGCTGCAGAGTTCTGAATAAGCTGCAGCTGATTTATAATATATGCACAGTCTGTTTTACTCTAGACAGATACTATGTCGATACAAGCACAATATTTGCACTGTATTTCAATAATACAATAAAAAACTACAGACAGGAAAAACCTGTGACATCATCAGCCTAATTGATGCAACTGAGCCATCAGCTGCAACATCTGGTTTTGTTTCTGTTGTTTCCTGACACTCTTATCTGCTCCTGGTGATAGTTTTAAAGTTAAACCCAAAGCTTAAAGCTGCCACAATGTCCTTTAAGTTACTCTAATCTTATATGTTTATTGCACTGTACTGTTAATCAGTGGATTTCCTGGTTTACATACAGTGTCAGAAAGCTATCTCATTGGTATCAAAATCATCTCCGCATTTCATTTTCACCTTCTGTTTGGCAATTGTGCAGACAGAACACACTGTATGAGCCCATGTAGTTATCAGTGTGTGTCTGTACATGCTGGTATCACTGTCACTGTGGGAGTTTTGCTTTTCTCCTTTTCTCTAAACCTCCTCTTAGATGATTGATATCCTTTTTTTTTGCTTTTGGCCCTCTCCTGCTTCAGTCCTGTCTTTTATTTTCTCCTTCCTCGTCACTTGCTCAGTACTGTACTGTGTGGAGTGTGTGTGTGTGTGTGTCCCTCGCTCCCACTGCTTTGCCCTTTTTTTGTGTTTCGAAACTGCTGGGGTCCAATCGATCTCTGTCTGGCAACAGGATTTTTTCCCTCCCCTCTGCAGTTACATTTTGGGTCATCCTGTACTTTTCCTGTTAGGTCAGTCATAGGAAAATGACGCAGTGGCTTGGGGAAAGATACAGGCGATCGAACATCCTCGCATAAATGCAGATTGGCTCACACACACACACACACACACACACACACACACACACACACACATTATGATAACACTTACTTCCATTCTGACTTAATGTCTTCACTTACTGTACATATATCCTGTGCCACTGGGAAACGGTTGCAAAGCACAAGAAACAACAACAACTTTGTTCTGTTCCATGTAATCACAGAGAAAATTATTTGCACACGTGATCATATCTTTGCTCTTCCTCCCCCCTCCAGCTCCCCCAATGATCCGGCTATCTGTGAATGATACGGTGGTGGTGGATCCGGGGGAGGATGTGCTCTTAACCTGCGAGGTGGCCGCAGGTTTCCCCCTCCCCACTGTGACGTGGTCACGTTACCCAGGACCCCTTCCCCTCAGCGCCCAAGTTCGAGGGGCAACGCTGATTCTGCGGGCTGTCACACCGGCCGACGCAGGCTTCTACAACTGCACGGCTGTCAACAACGTGGGCAACCCTGCTCGCAAGAACGTCAATCTCGTTGTCAGGAGTAAGTAACGCGTGTTTGTGTGTTTGTTCCCAGAGGACAGAGCAGAAGGACAGATGCTGGGAGATTTATGGCTGAACAGGGGTGCTTTTGAAGATTGATAGTATGTACGTGTGTGTATTAGTTTCTTTCCTATTTGAAAGCTGAGGGTAAAGTAAACAACACATTGTAAAAGCACATTCAGATTTTAAGAATTATTTTTGACACACACACACACACACCTTATAGAGATATTTTAGTATTCTTAAACATATTCGATTAAACATAAACAGAGTTTTTCATTTTCATCACTGAAATTATTTTCCCTACTGAAAGTGAAAGTGCCATCTGTCCAATCCTTCTTTTGAATGTGTGCAAATGTTTTATTTGTGTGGGCAGCCTACTGTGTGTGTGTGTTGTGTGACACGCGAGCAGTTGCTCCACCATTACGGAATACTGATGTGAATCTTGTCAGAATAGACGGGTTAAGTATCGTTCTTTTTCTAATTCCCCTTCTGTTAAAACAGAAGCCTTCCATTCTCCCTCCCCTCCGGCTATTTTTAGTCCCTTTAATCATCTTTATTCACTCCAATTAGTTAGACTAGAGTGGAAGCAATTAGCGACAGTCTCTTCAGTTAGTTAACACTGTAGAGAACGTATGCTGGATGGGTTTCTCCTGTTAGCTTAATGGGCCTGAACGCATCGTCACACCAGCACAGGTGGCAAGACTGTGAATAAGACACACACACACACACACACACAGGTGCGCACGTTCAGTGAGTGTATACAGAAGCTAGGCGGGCGACACAGTTGCACATGCATGAAAGCACAGCCACAGGCTCCCACATCCCACACACACACACAACACTGCCTCCTCATTAACCAGCTATAGTTGCAGGATGACGTTAACCATATGGTCACTGCTTCACATCCACGGCTCCGCCCAAACATCGTGTTAACAAGCTCGAGAAGGAGTTGAAGCTCTCCTCTCCTCCTCGCTGCCTGTCTCTCCCCTTAGTGGGGAAACAGAGAGCTGTTTTGTATTCAACATGGAAATCTGTTGGGGAAACGCAGCCTTTGAAACTGAAAATTAAATGTGACAGTGTGAGAGTTACTCTTTGTCCTTGATTTTGTTTCCTTCCCCTCCTCCTTACTCCCCTGTTATTTTATTCTGTGTGTGGCTTCTTTTGTCTCTCCTTCCTTCACAATTTTCTTCTTCCCCCCTCTCTCTCTCTTTCCTTCTTCTTCAATTTCCTTTTTCTCTCTGTTTCGTTTTGTCATGCTGCCCCCTCCTTATGCCTCACGCACTATGTCACACACTAAACTACCGTGCTGTATTAGCCATCCCCCTTCTCCTCCCCGTTGCTTTTATTAACTTTTTTTTCTCCCTCTAAACTTATTCTTAGTCGCTTTTGTCCAATTTAAATTGAATTACTATTTAACAAACTTCAACACATTTTATTAGCATGACATAGATAAATACAGCATGTGTTCCAATTTCAAAATAAATCGAAGGTTATGTAGCAAGTCAGAAATTAATAAACATGTAATAATAATACAGAAGAACGATACATATCAATGCCGAGCACCATTCATACATAATTCTCACCAAGTCATCAATTTACCTTAGTGGTAACCTCGCCTTATTTTGTTTTGCCATGGTAGTAAAACAGACAGGAGATGTATACTTCTATACAGACATTTTGCAAATGCATGTATTTGTGCTATTTGTTCATAGTAATGTCCTAACTCTATGCAAGTAATAGCTACTCAACAGCTAACAGCACCCCCTTGTAGAACTAAACGTGAATTAGTGAGTGAGTGACTTAAAGCTATAGTCCCATGAGGTGCTTCCCATCTTAAAGTATCATTTAGGGTGAAAGATTATAGAGATTAGGTGTTAGTATGTTATATATAAGAAAAGAAAGTCTCTTCCACAGCCAACCTCTGGCACTTTACCATTCATTTAACCGTTTCTGCTCTTTCCTTCTTTACCCCGCTACCAACACACACAGCGATGACCAACCTGACCTTCCAGATTACACCAGACTCCAACAAGGACAGCGAGACCATTCAAATGGGTCGGGACCTCAAGCTGTCGTGCCACGTTGATGCCACCCCACAGGACAAGGTCAACTACACCTGGTACAAGAATGGCGCACCTGTCTTCAACTCTGATAGCCTGATCTTGCTACGCAGCGACCCAGACATGGCACCCGGCACCAGCAGCTTGGAGATTGTGGACATGAAGTTTAGAGACTTGGCTACCTACAGCTGTGTGGCGAACTTCCCAGGCAGCAGGGTGCCGGAGCTCCGTGTGGATGTCAACATCTCTCAGAACAGCGGTGAGGTTTTCCTTTTCTTTTTTATTTCGTATCTCTGTCAGACTGAAACTCATTTCCATTTCCTATATGTTCTAAGCGTCTATCAGCTATAGTGAAATAGCTATGTCACTCTGTCAAAAGGAAAAAACAACCTTTGATGAGCCAATACATTTTTCTGTATGAAACCACAAGTAATAACAAATCCAAATGTGCCAACGGGTTGTAAATATATGCATGCGTTTAACTGCTGATCAGCATCACTCGAAAATGTATTTGGTGGCAAATATAGTGGTTAGAGGTCAGGCGGATGTTGTTAGTTTGAGGAACAAATATGTCAAACTAGCCATTATTGAGATTAGACTGGGAATTCATTAGTCAAAATATAGCCTGAACATACACTGTGTCAAATTAGAAAAACCTCTCCTTTTGCCCCATCCTCCTAGACTATCTCCTTTCTTCTCACTCTTTCCTCTTACAGTATTGCACTCTATACTATACAGTATGTGCATACAATATACAGGAGATACTGTATACAATATACAGGAGATACTGTATACAATGTACAGTACAGGGCTGTCGCTTGGTGGTTTGGTCGGTATGACTTGCTTGTTTTCTCAATTTTGCATTAGCAAGTAAAGCAACAGTAGCTTAGTTTACTGAGCAGCAGGTCGTGGAACGGGTCGGATGGGATGGACAGTGCATTTTAGGAACCTGCTCCCCCACCCCACAACCACAGGGCAATTTGAATTTTGAACAAAAACTGACAACCATAATACAGTATTTTCTTCAGACTGTATCTATCTATCCATTTTCCCTTTTATCTCCCTCTGTATACACTTCATCCCCCGTGTTGGTATTAGAGTCCCTGTGTGTTTGTATGTGCATTCTCATGTGTGGTTAACCAGAATGAATGTCAGAACTTAATATATATACATACACACACACACACACAACTGTAACCCTTCTTTTCCATTTAAACATTCATTCATTTACCCACACAATTGTAGATGTTAAAGTGAAACCATACCGGAATGTCCTAACTATAAACAAATAATAACTACTCAACAGATAACAGCGCCCCCTTGTAAAACCTGCTGAACTTGAATTTATGAGTGAGTGAGTGAGTAGTTCCATGAGGTGTTTCCCAGTATCATAAAGTGAAACCAAATATTAAAAGTTTTCTCAAGGATTTCCTTCCTTTCTTACATACAGATGTATTTATATTTGAATAATAGTATTCATAAATGGTATTATACTAGTATATATTTATATATTTACAAGCTACAATATATCCAATTTTTTTTTCATTGTAATGAAAATTGTATGAAAATTGTTTTCCTTCATTACAGCAATTTGTATCGTAAAGAGAAGAGAAAAGACTAGCCTTTTCTTACTATTCCTTTTCCTTTTCTCTGCCCTTCCCTGACCTCCAGTCTCTCCTCCAGTGCTGTCGGTTCCACCAGGAGGCCAGGTGGTCAGTGTGCGAGAGGGAGGTAACGCTGAGCTGGTGTGCTTGGTGGCAGATGGCAAACCACGTCCACCTATACTCTGGTCACGGACAGAAAAGGACCTGCTAATGCCATCGGGGAAGACCATGGTGGAGACACCTGATGGCCGCTTGAGGCTAAAGAACGTCAGCCGGGACATGATGGGGCTCTACCGGTGCCAGTCTGCTCCATACAACGGGCTTAACATCAAACGCAGAGAGGCACAGGTCCAGCTCAATGTGCAGTGTAAGTGTGGATCAGATTAAAGCTTAGCCTGCAACAACATACAACACCATTGTTTAGCTCAAGCAGCAGTTGTTACCTGCTGAGAGTACTTGTGCCATCTCTTGCAGTGCAGTTTGTCCAGATTGGTTACATCTGCTTTCAAATACTATTATTGCTACATCTTGTCTACTACTATAATAATACAGGATAATATGAAACTGTAATGATCCCTGGGCAGCAAAAAGCAATAGTGGTTGTGATGTCAGCGGAACAAAGAAATATGCATTATAAATGAAAATAAAAGAAATGACACATAAAAATACAAAACAGAACTAGATAATATGCAGTAGTAAGTGTAAAATAAAGTAGTAAAGTGTGAAGCTTATATTAGGTAAAGGATATTAAAAGTAACAATGGTAGTACCAATTGAAAGAAAATGTTTGGTAGGCATCATATTCAATGAAAGCATAAAAGCTCTGTGTCACAGGAGTTCGGGTTTTGAGTACAGTTCTTTTTAATGTTACCGTTGCGTCGACTGCCAAAAAGTCTCTCTTTGTTGCTATGGTTATATCAGAGTTCCATGAAAACACTGCGCTTTTCTTTTGCCCCACCTTCAGTAATGGCGTAATCCTAACACTTTGCTCAAAAACTCTTTACCCTAAAGTCAGATAAGGAAATGTATGGTAATGTAAAGCATGTAAAAAGGCAGAGAAAAAGGAAACGAGGACACACCTCTATGGCTTAAAGGCAGTTTTCTCTAAACCTACCCCTTCCTTTTTGTGAGCACTCCAGTGGGGTCTATCATTATAACACTACCTGGGCTTTGAGAAAGGAATAGGATCAGTCTTTCTAAAGTAACACATAATTTCAATACCTTTCCTCTTCCCGTGAGGTTACCTACTTTTACTTACTTCTAATAACTTACTAACTAACTTACTAATGCTTGAATTGGGACGGTACTCCCGGTACCAAGCAATGGCATTTCTGTCTATTGCTCATCTGCCTGCACACAGTTGAGAGTTCATAACATGAAATACAAACTATGAAACAATCAGCAGCAGCAGTGACACAACTTGTGTGAGTGACAGTGTTGTCATTCATGTAGCATATCGTAACCAAAGGGTAAAGTAATGACCTACAGAAATTTACATAGGAATTTAAGGGAGCCTATCTGTTATCTCCATAATTTTAAATGACTTAACGAGTTAATCGTAAATCCACTGTTAACTAAAAGTTTAAAACATTTACTAGTTTAAAATGTATTTGATGATCACTAATGTACTAGAACTGTATAGAATGAAGCCTGCTTGCACAGCAGTGTATTATTGCATTAGTAAGTCCTTGGTTTAATTCAGTAAATTTATGTTAACAGTTGTTCAGTATTCAATTCACCCCTTTCAGCACACTCCCAGTGTGCCATGTGTACAAGGTCAAGTTAAAAGGCTACTATTAATTGAAGTGAAGAAATGTACAAAATCAGTATACGTAAAACGCATATAACCACTAATGGCTCAGAAAGAGAGGTATTTATCCAGAAACAGAGTATGAGATTTGTCCTTCCTGACCCAAACTTCTCAGACTGATGTGTTTTGTTCGTACTTTTAGCCACAGGACAAATGCATTTTATCAAATGTATTAAGGAAACTAAATCTATCTGGAAAAATATATTCCTTCAGAAATTTGAAGCAATTAAAAGTACATCTTGGACAGAAGCCGCTACCAACTATGTGTTTTTCAGAGAGTATCGGGTCCATTACGACCAGTTTCACCCGTTCGGACCGTTCGGTCTGACGTACTTGATAAAAACACACCCAAATCAGTACCCTCTCCTCTCTTCTCCTCTCCACCCCGCTTCAAGAAGGATTTACAGGGCTTGCTAATGCAGGCCGGGCGGAAGGGCAACACTCTGTGAGCTTTGCTGTCCACACTGGCCAAGTCTGATTAATGGACCAGGTGGCCACCCCACTCTGGACAGAGAGAGAAACAGAGAGATGACACAGATACATGAGAGAGAGAGAAACAGGGTTAAGAGAAACAGGGAAGCAGGGTTAGGGGTGGTGGAGAAAGGGAGGAGGGCACGGTCAGGTGTTAAGAAAGAACAAAGTGTGTGATTGGGACGTTAGAAAAATGGAAAAGTGAAAAAGAGAGAAACAGTCTGCCAGATAGAGAAACATCATAAAAGAGGAGACGTTACTGTTTATCTTCAGCCAACAAAATTGCGGAAAAACAAATTCCTCTTCTTCTTTTCCCACTGCCCTTCTTTATGGCCCGCTCCAATTTGAATTAATATGTTTATTTCTATCAGGTTTGTTTTGCCTCCTTCCATTTTGCACTGTTGATCGATGTGAGGGAAAGATGCCGTCATTTTTTATGGCAGATATAATTAAGTGGATACGCAAATTGTTGCCACTCTTGCCTCTCCCACTTCCTCTCTTCGCTTAGGATCCCTTCTTTGCTTGCCCACTTTCGCGCCGAGAAAGCTGGCTGTTCTTCCTCATTGCCATTCTCATCATCATCAATCAGCTAACTGCTGGCCATGAGAGAGGACCTCTCTCTGTCTTGTCGTTCCCTTTCTGCATCCTGCATTCTCTCATTCTCTCCCCACCTCCCATACTCAATCATCGACTTCTCTCACTTTCACACCACACTTTCCCTATCATTTGTCTTCTTCATTGTCTTCGTCTTTAAGAGCTGCTTCTGTCTCCCTTCATCCCACCTTACTCCCCCACTCACCTCCTCCCTCTCTCGGTCTCATGTAAATTGATTTTACTCTTTGTGTACTGTGAACGTTTGGCATGGTCAGTGTTGCATTCCCGGATGGAATCCATTTAGCATTCAATAAGACACATAGCGATGTTGTGTTTACATGGATTATGGTCTTCTGACTATGAAGCATTGCAGTGTGGTGCTGTGAGTCCTGATTGAGTAGCATGCAGTAGAATGCAGAAATAATGCTCCAGAGAATTTGAAAAGTTGGGTTAGAAATTGAAGTAACCCCGCAACTTACAAGAGTGAAACCTACTGCTAAGAAACTTACATAATTGAAATTAATATTTAAGGCCAGGTAAGGGATTGTAATAACTTGTCTTCCAAATTCTACTGGGGATGGAATGATTTATAAACTGCTCACAAACCAGCTCACAACACACCACCTCCTCTTTCCCCTCCCCTCCTCCTTACTTCTATCACCATCGCTTCACAGTTTGCCTGCTTTTTCTTTATCCTTGCCACCTGTTTCCAAAGTCAGATAGCCATCAGTATGCATGTGTGTGCCTTTTATGCCGGAGCAGGGTATGTGACCATACACTAATCAGTCCATGGGATTACAGTATGACCTTTGACTGCTCACCCATCCCTCAGCTCTATGACATGGTAAGGTTGTGGCCGCAGGAAGTGTATGTAACAGTCTCTTCAAGAGGCCAAAAAGACACCCAGCAGTAATTGACAGTTTAGATTCTACAAACAAGATAGTGGGAAGCTATGTTGCATTCACATGCTGCGATTCTAGACTAAAAGACAAAACAGGCAACACAGAAGCGGAGAAGTTAAATGTTACGCTGGTTTCCAGTCTTTTTAGCATGCAGGTGCTCACCCATGTTCCTCTGACTGGAGTGCAAGCACAGAATGGTAAACTGTGATTCCAAACAAGGATTTGGTTTGGCTGTGTACCTGCACCTATAGTAAAGAATAAAGAGACAAAACTTTATTTACAGACAGAATACCGAAGATGTATTTTTATAAGAGCTTTGAGGTTTCAAAAGAAGATTCATTCTTGGCAGTGTAAACTAGGTAGTATGTGCGTTACAGTTGTTAGGGTTTGGGTAACAAACTATATAGAAATGTGGAAGCCATGAAGTGCTCTGTCTGTTAATGACAATGAGCTATTTCTCATTTGAATATATTTGATATATAAAAGAAATAATAAAAGCCAATAAAAAACACAAGAGACAATACAAAATAAAATGGAAAAAGCCAATAAAACATTTATAAAACAATAAGTAACAATTAACTAATGATGACCATTCAATTGTGTGATGGTAGAGGTAAGTTTGTCTTTTAACATATCAACACTGGGTAGACTATGTTCAATGGCCAGGATTTCATACACACCTCCCCTATAAATTATTTAAACATCAATTTCTCATTCAGATCACTGTGATTATGGAAGTCCCTCATAGAATGTCTTTCTATTATTGTCATTACTCCTGGGATGTTTAATTCTGCCCAGAGATATCAAGCACAATAAGAGCGTTGCTCTGTGCCTGCATCTTATATTATCTTTCTCTCTTTCTTAGTGGTGCTCATTCATAGCCATATCTGTCTAAATTACAGGCATAACATAGATTACACTATAATTACACACCTGTGCCTGATAAACTTGATTCATAAGGGACTCTAGTCACGCTGCCTCACCTCTGGGGGCCCTAACACCAGATCTCATCACCGTTAGAACGACAATACCACCATTAGCATCTTGTCTGTAATCTACATGATTAGCCAGGGGTCAACTAGCTGGCTGGTGATTTGCGGCTGAGTCATTTGGCTGTGTTGTGTCTTGGCTGACCTGAGGGCAACAGCAGCTAGTCAGTCATTAACGGCAGAGCCACACATCGCTGCTGAGAGGTTCATTACAGCTGGTTAGGATAGGTTAGCAGAAGGGATGGGATCGTGCCTTGCAGAAATGCCTGATGCCCTGTGGCAATAACAGTTGCTCTGTGTCAGGTGATTTCTCATAACTAATGTTTTCTGATGCTGAGAGAGGAGATTTACACTCCCGAGAACAAAAAGATCACTAGCCAGAGAAAATGAGACATGCATGATTGTGATGTATGTACACCAATGCAGTCATTGGTGTACATATTGCACCTATTTTGCATTGTCCACATCTTGTAGCTTAGTCCCTAATCTTAAAATTCCGTCTCAAACCTTTTTGCTTCAGCCTATCTCCATTTCCCCCTTCATGATGGAAATAGATTTTAAAATGGAAAACGATTAGGGATAATGGGTTCACCTCATCACTATGCTTAATCACAAAGTAAGAGTCCCTATTACTTTGTACAGTGAGTGTATATGAGCATGTGAGAAAAGGTTTAGTCATTTTGAAGCACACAAGTAGATGATGTGCTGAAAGCAAGGAACCAAAGATTTAGAAATGCTTCTGATGTGTTGAGTGCTGAAGAAGCACAGAGCACAAAATGCATTCTGGGTGTTCAAATTTAACAGAAAATATTTGTATTTGTTTAAATGATTAAATAAATGATGTAGATTATAACATCAAGGATGCATTAGTTATTAAAAATATGTTTTTTTATTGTCATAATCACTAATAATGTGAATCCTTTTAATTATTGACTGATGAATATGTGAATATTTATTATATGTCCTGTCAGTTCAGAGGGAGTGACAAGAATGACTGAAATCAAACATAAGCACAGCCATTAAGTTATTAGTTGCAAAAAGAATACAAAGAATGAATCAATGGAAAAAATTTACTAGTTAATGGACAATATGTACATACAATCTTATGACATGATTTTGTGGCACATGCGAGAAGTTTGCCTCCAAGACCTTCGGTCAGAAAAGCCTTCTGCCATAAAGCCTTTCTGGCTAGGAAGTCAGGTGATGTAGTATAAAGATCGACAAAGTCTGTGTAGCATGCACTTCAGAATGGATGAGTGGGACAAAGAATGGACTCTCACCAGGAGACTGCTGTTCTGTTGTCTTCGCAGATCCTCCCATACTGGACCCAGTCTTCCAGGATGTGCGTTCTAGGAACTATCAGATGGTGACCCTGAGGTGTACTGTCCTGCGGTCAAACCCACCACGCCTAACAGACATCCGCTGGTTCCGTAATGGCGACTTCATCCGCATGCCCATGCCGGACCTGAAGGAGACGCCGGAGCTGCAGTTTAAGCTGGAACCCACAAACAACGGCTCTTATGAGTGCCGAGTCAGCAATAGTGCAGGAATATCAACATGCACATTTAATGTCTCTGGTGAGTGAACAGGCGTGAGACAATGCTTTGTTGTCCATTTGTGGAAGAAGATCTCTCTATATCTACCTATTACTCATCCATCCATCTTTATATTCATGTTCACCACGGGGTAGTGATTTTCCTCAGCAGTGACATTTTGTTTTCTCTTTTCTCCCTTTATCCCACAGCACAACCCTACAACGCTGAGTTCTACTTTGACACACCCAACCCAGTCCGAATTCTAAAAGGAAACAACTACTCCTACAACCTGCAGTGGACACAGAAAGATCCCGAGGCCACAGACCGGATCATAGGCTACTGGGTTAATGTCCGAAAGGTAAAGATGATTGCAGAGAGTAAACATGATGCTAGAACACTATTCACAACTATAAACCGGTTGACCCTGTCAGTGATGTGCAGGACCAAATAACCTCCATTAGATGTGAGGATTTTTATAATTTTCTTCAGCAACAAATTTACATCCAAAAGAGTGGCTATTGTCATAGATGAGAAAGTTAATCAACCCAGCATGAACGTTGCAAACATGTCAAAATTCAACTGCTGCCCAGTTCCCACTACAGTTCCCACTACATATTTTTAAGAACTGTTTTAATAGTATGCTAGAAAGATCATGAACATATCACTTGAAACTGGATATTTTCCAGAATCCTTTAAAATAGCAGCTATAAAACTGCTGCTGAAAAACAAACCTAGATACTCATATATTAAATAACAAATATATATCAAATGTGCTATTTGCTGTTTCTCGTTTTTGTTACCAATCTGTTTGCTTGGTTTTATTGCACAGTATTTGCACTACTTTATTATAGGTTCTCTCTTGTTTCTACGCCTCTATTGTAAAGCACTTTGAGCTACGCCCCCTGTATGAAAGGTTCTATATAAATAAAGTTTATTATTATTATTAAAGTACTCCTACCGAACTGCACACACACAACCTGTGAAAGCACGGGTACTCTCATGCACAGCTCAAAGCCAATAAGCATACACACAGGCATATGCTGTATTGCACACATGTATGTAGACACACTTTCATGTACTATATGCATGTGATCTGGACAACAGGCAGGCACATGGCGCTTGACAAACATTAACTCACTGACTGTGTTTGTCAAGAGACTGATATTGATCTGTCTGGCTTAAACCAAGACAAACTTTGGTCACCTGCTTTTGTTTGCAAGTTTGGTATCACCTTGACTGAACAGGCTCATAACGTGTATAGACAAGAACACACATACGCGCAAGTCCGTATGTAGTGAAGTGTGCATGCTATGTATGGCGTGTCAGGTGTGTGTAGTCAATCGATGGATACGTGCACTGAATTCCAACATTGCCACAGCCATCTCTCCTCTCCTCTCCTCTCCTCTCCTCCATTTGCAAGACACAAACTGTAGTTTTTACACATTGTTACTGAAAAAAGCTAAACAAAAAACTCTTTCTTTAAAGAAACCGATTGTTCAGATTTAATTCTTACCCAGATGGAAAAGTTGTTGTCCTAGAAGACACTGTTCACAGTAAGCAAGGTTCTATTGCAGTGAGCTCATCTCAAAATGCTTCCAATAAAACAAAGTAGGAAAAAACAAACCCAAACAAAACTCTGTATTAACTCTATTCACCAAAGTAAGTAAAGGAAATAAAAACAGAATCTTTGCACTGTATTTTCTTTTATTTGGTATCTTATTTTTCCTCCTTCTAACCTCTTACATTGTCTCCTGTCTTCATGCTACCCCCTTTTCATAAACAGCCATCACAGCTCACATTACTCAGTTTTATCAAACGCAGGCTTCATTTTCCACTTTCCAGTGTCTAGAGCTGTGAAGATGAGTGGGCAGCTCTAAATAACCCCATTAGAGGGCTGTGCCTGTGTTCACAGAACTAAGGTTACAATGCCTAACCATCATTTCAAATTTTGCACGTACAATTACTTTGCTGTCACAGCAAGTTTTTAGCTTTGAGTGCCAGACAGACAGAAATGTGTTTACACCTGATGTTGTATCCACAACTTAACCTGATGTTGTATCCACAACTTAACAAGACTAGGCCTCCACTGCCAATGTCTCCCATTTCCCTCTTTCCCCCATATCTATTCCAGTTTTAGAACCCTCTGATCTGTAGTTGGGAACCTCTGTCCACAATAGGAAAGCAATCTCAGGCCACCATCTTGTTTTGTTCCAATCTAGTATCCTTCTTATCTTCTGACAGGGGTCGCGTGTGTGTGTGTGTGTGTGTGTGTGAGAGAGAGAGCGCGATCCAAAAGAGGAAAGAGAATATGAACCTAAAACCTGCCAGCACTTTAGCTACAGTAAGAGCTTCCCTCTGCCAAACACTCACGCACACACATTAAATTCTCATAATAGCCTTCATTGCATTCTCTCCATCTACAGACGTGCACAACAATAGCCAGTTGGCACCGTTCTTTTATTGCACACTGACATACACAACTGATATTTTAGCCGTTGTTCAGCCAATTAGTTTGACCTCATGTTTTTGGGTATTTGCCACTGTATAATGGGCTCTCTTTTACTGTAAAATGATGTTAAATTTAAATTAAATTTTAAAAAAAAATGTATGTACGTCACTTGGCTAATGTTTTTAAGTACATTTTGAATGATTAGTTGTATTCAAGTCAATTTTGTTTACGTAGTCCAACATCGCAAATCACAAATTTTACCATCTGTACAGAATATGAGAGAGAGAGACTAAGAGAGAGGTAATGCATTGTCTGCCAGCTTGCTTTTGTGCGGATGAATAGCTAATTCCCCTCCTACTTTAAGACTTGGCAGCTTACCTCATTAACTAAGACTCTACAGGGAGACAGAAAATGAGCGCTGGCCTTCCTAAGATGCACTTTTGATTGCATGCCTCAGCTCTCTAAAAACTCTTGCTCTACCTCTTTCTTGCTCCGTCTCCTTTTGTCCACTGTCAACCAATGTTTATCTATCTTTCACACACAGCATCTCTTCTGGTCTTTTCCTAATTTCTTCCTCTTTCTTTTTCATCTCTCTCCTCCTAGCTTCCATTTGTGAATCACTTCTCTTGCGTGCATGCTTTCCCCTTCCCCTTTCTGTTTTCCCGGCTATGAGTTACTGTGTTATAAGCGCAGACTTAATGGCATTTAATGTTGGGCGAAACGTGGCAACTGAAATAGAGCTGATAAATAGTCGCTGCGAGTGTTTATGCTGACGGTGTTAAAATAATGAGTTGTATTAAGTGGCAGTTTAGGACTTCTTACATGTTAAACTTTAATTCAATTTCAAGGCTTTTACCTGCATGTTTTAACGTGTGAATTACAGAGTGATAAAAAAAAAGGAAAGCAGAGGGTGAGAGTGAGCAAAGAAGTGAATGAAAGGGTGCGAAGGAGAGAAATGAGATGCAAATTAAAGAAAAACAGCTAATCTCACTGGTCCTCTCGACTATTAAATAGCGTACGAGAACATTCAAATGTAATACCATCTCAATTTCACAACCCATCTATTTCTGCAACACTTTCTCCAGCTCATCCTCTTAACGCCTTGACACTCTATCTTTTTAGCACATCCAAAATGATGTAGGGGGTCTCGGGGGAGACATGCAGACACAGAGGGGAATAAAAGAGGCCTCAGATCAGTTCATGTAGAGCACTGATCTTCACTGATCTTCGCATGGCTATATTTTTGCTCATATTTATTAAATGTGTCCATTTGCTTCAACTTTTGCATTTTGTTGTTGTGTTTCTAGTGTGAGTTTGTGTATAGTGATGGAGCTTTGTGCCTATTTGTATGTATATATGATTGGCCTCTATTGTCTTTTGTATTTACCTGTCCATTCCTGTGTGCCATGGTTTGCTCCATGACTCACTGCCAGGCAGTGAAATCGCTGTTTACACTTTTTAATTTAGTTTTGTTCTCCCTGCAGGGGGGTTGCCTGTGTAGGAATTAACAAAGTTAACAAGCACTCCTTATTTCATCAAGCTGTCCTTACACACTGAGGGAACTCAGGTTGTCACCAGAGTTGCAGTTAATGCAGTGATCTTTTCTCATGCATGTGCATTTACGGGAGTATCACGTAAATATCATGCTGGATTCATATTTACTTTAGTTAAATTTGACTGAAGTAGTCTGCTTTAAAAAAACAACTACACATTTGTACACGGGGCGAATTTGTATTGTGGAGGAAATCTGAAATTTAAACATTACAAAAAAGTTAATTGTCCATCACAGTATCCAATCACACCTTTCATTTGACTTGTGTGCAATCTCACCATCTTGCATTCTGTCTGAACTGTATGTATAAAAAACCTTATCATTTTATGAGTTATTGATGCTAAAATTGTGGCCTTGGTAAATGTTTTGGAACTTGAACTTAAACTCCATGCTTTTGCTGTTTTCATCCATGTAAATCTGTTGTTTTTAAAGTTCAAAAGTAGGTTCTATGTGTGTCTAGTAGTTAGTGTCTTACAATATAGCGCCTTTGGAGTGAAAACCATAACGATGCAGACATTTAAAACTTTCTCAGAGCATGTATCGGAGTAACATGGACACAGTCGGTACACATATACTGCAGAGACTCTACCATCAGAGAACTACCGTGCCAGAATATTCATATGCGTTTGTGTTTGTTTTAATCCCAAATTTCTTGCTACTTCATATTGCTTTTTTTCTCCCTCTTCACACCTCCCATCGCTCAATCTTTCCACCTCATCTCGATATCGACCACTCTTCTGCCTGCAGCTATGGCGTTGTGTATCACTGATGTTGTGCAGCTAGCAGCTGACCTGGCTTCAGATCATAACTACACCCAGTCACACAAACACGCCTGTGCAAACACACATCCCCATTATCATATATATGTGAAATTAGAAATATGCACGATGAATTAGAATTGTACATTAAATCAAATCTATGAATAATTTATGTACATAACTAACCGCACTATGCATATATACTTGTATATTCACACACAAGGCCAAAAAGAGAGCACATATAGGCCTATGCAAGCAATATCAGTGAACTGCTGGATCAGTCAAGAAACAGGTCCATTAATAGAGAATAATAAAAAACTTAACCTCACACTCTTTAGTGTTTGAAGAGGCCGTTTCCTCTCAGACTGTGAATCCAGATTTCTCTCACACACGCACACACACTCGTCACTCTGTGTCGGTGTTGCTGCTCCTCTGCTCTCACCCTCTTTCACACATCCTTTGTCTTGTTGTCTCTATGTTGACAGTCTGATGAAGACACAGCTGAAAACACTATCTGGCTGAAATTCCTGAAAGCGTTGGGCACAGACACGCGCACACACACACACACACACACACACACACACACATTAGACCAGACCAGCCAAACCACTAATTTATACATTTTTCTTGTGAAGAGCAAAACGTCAAGAGAGGTATATGGACTTTCATATAAGTCAACCCACCAACTCTCTGCCTCTTTAAATGTGTCACTCACTCACTCAGGTCATTTTGTCTCCTTCTGTTGGTCCTTTCGCTACATGGTGTATATCTCTCTCACCATCCCCCTGTCTGTTTTCCTGTCACTTAGACAGACAGACACACACACACAGATAATATTTCCACTGAACTAGCGAGAGAGGCAGACAGAGACTGAGGCAATTAGACAGAGATTTTTACCTGTAGTGGATGCAGCTGGATTCACACTTAGTCACACTTCAGCACCTCATTGATCCAGTGTGTGAGTTTCCGGGTCCATGTGATATGTGTGTGTGTGTGTGTGTGTGTGTGTGTGTGTGTGTGCGCGCGCGCATGCTTTTAGTCTAGCATTATTTCTATCATCCACATCCCACACACTGTGAAAAAGACCAAAAAGAGTGTGTGTGAGAGTCCACTCATGAAGAAGAAAGCACATCCCACTTACTTCTGAAGCTCTGACTCCTCAACATTATTAACTCATCTCTCCCTGCTAACACACACTCTATATATATTACATGAGCATAGCTTTCTTTCCTTCTATATTTCACCTAATTATGCATTACGCTTTATCAGCAGTGTGTAAATGTTTATATGAATGAATGTGAGTATAAGTGGGTGTCGAAGGGGCACAAAACATTTGACTGTGACTACCATTTCAAATATTATACACTGTTTGATAATGCACGAGTTTATGCAGTCATTTATGGTGGCAAGTGAGCAAATCTCTTACAATGCAGATACACTGGGAGCACCATCAATGAAAGAGTGACTAGGAACCCAAAGAAATTGTCATATTGACAGCTTCAGTTAGGAAGTGAATAGCAGTGGCAGTAGTAATGTATTAATCCAATACTGGGATTAATCTCACCACCTACAGCACTGGGGATTACTTCAATTGCATCATCAAGTACATTCAACCTTGCTTCCTTCCACAGCTTCTTTGCAGTTCCACCAAAGAGACATTTCCCCTCTAAACCTCTCAGAGGTAAAATGATCGAATATTTTACAAAAGAGCAAAGATTAGAGAAAAGTCTAACAAGTAAAAACTGACATCTGAACTTTGTTTTTTCTTCTTTCCTCTCCCTTTAATCACTTCACTGTTAAGGTGACCCTATGGAGCTGCATGACACCTATGTTGGGAACCACTCGACAACATAGATTGACTTTAAGTATAGTTTGCTCATAATACATCTGTACTTTTACTTCCAATAGAGTATTTTTTACATTGTTGCGTTGGTGCTCTTAAGTAAAGGATCTGAGTACTTCTTCCAACACTGGAAAAGTTTCCAGTGTTGAAGTTTTTATTATGGTCATCATATTTAAAGAAAGAAAAGGCGTAGGCTCACAGAAATGGATGGAAAGCCTGCATTTTAATTATCGCTTTTTTCCCTCTCAAAAATTGTTATTTCCTTTTCTCCTCTTAATCACACATATTTACAGTGATCAGTAAACACTATTCCACCCAAATTGCTACTTGTTCAGAAGCTCAATTTGCCACTAATACAACACATTTACCTGATAACACTATCAGGACTTAAACCGATTTAGCAGGAAGGGGTCCAGGATGTGACTCACGAAAACTTCAGCAAGATAAGTTGCTGTTTGAGAAATCGAAACCTGTGACCTTTCCTTGATTTGACGGTCTCTTAAACCAAAAGGTTGCTTTGCTGCCTTTTCATTAAAAGAGGCAGTATCCTGTTATACAACATCCTGCTACTAAGTTGTGTGTAGTTTCTTCTTTCTGAATCCCTTCCAACTGCTGTGATATTTAGGCAGTTAGCTGATGCCGCTGACCAGAGCAATAATTAATTGGGTACAATCGTAGGTTAAACAAACAGTTTAGATTACTCCAATTACAGTACAAGCAAACAGGACCCCTGTGTGCAAAGTTCAGAACTTTAATTCCCTAATATTTTTGTGTTCCCAGCAGCATCATAAAGACGACTTTGCTGGGAAAACAAAAATATTAGTTAAAGAGCAGATGGGAGGATTTTGTGGAACAATTATCGTGAATTAGGGAAGAGGACATATTATTTGTTGGGAGGAATTGTGGTGTGTGTTGTAGAAAAAAGATCATTTTGCCTGTATTGAAAGATAATTGCTGTTGTGCAAGGATGTTCCATGACTGGCAAGAGGGGGTAAAAAGTTGGAGCAACTGAAATGGAAATAGCCAGACTGGCACCGAGAAAAGAACATTTAACAGCCAATAGTGGCATAGGGCCTGGTGAGGAAGGAAAGATTTGATTGCCGAGCACAAACTTGCAAGGATCGGGCTGTCGCTTCCATGTGGGACTCACACAATAATTGGAGTCATATCAAATCCTTTGCAGCCTGAGCAAAAGTCACCATGGTCTTGTCAATAGAAACGATCAGCTCAGTCTAGCTGAGTTTTAAATTTGTGGTGGTGAGTAGACAACCAATGGGAATAGCACGCCTCAACTTGAGTGTCAGCGGACAGGAGGAAAACCAGATTTCACTGTGGCAGTGTCGGAGCATACAGTACTGTAGCAATTATAGGGAAAGTTATGGGATGGATCAGTGCCTCTATGACTTACCAAACAGTTACTCTTTGGATTGGATGAGCTGAGTAGAAGCACAACAGCAAGCATGCACAGTGCGGTCTATTTTCTTGTTTTATGTATCCTTAAGGTGTATATACTTTTTGCACAAAATTGGAATGTAAACTTTTTTGCCAATATTTATGTCTATCAACTTTTGTAGTCAGCTTTCTTAATTTGTGATGATTGAAATTGAAAAGGGGTTATCAGTGCAATAAATCAATCAAACAATTAAATTATTCTAAATTCATGGCGCATATTATTTGCACTAACTTGTTATGGCCTGGTTGCTCACCGTGTAAGGGCTCTGTACTGTAGACATTTACCACACGCACACATTTACCACACCACATTTACTGCGCTTGCACACAAACCATGCACATGCACACTTGCATTACCTGATAATGGCATGCTGTGGGTGTACTAAGGTGTTATAGTGGAGTAGCTGACCTAATGTATTAGCTTGAGCTCACTGTCAGGTCTTTAAGTATCTGGGATCAGAGGCAGATACACAGCTAATGGATCCTTCTCTCCGTGGGTGGAATAACACAATAGCTGTATAAAAAGTGGTGTTAACAAAAAAAAACATCCATGGTTTAACTTTAAAAAAAACAAAGAGAAGCCAGTTTTCGGACTGGATTGACATCTTAACCATTTTTATTTTCATTTTCATTTTCATTCCTGTAATGCGCAGACAATTCAATTTATTTAAGACTGTTTGGGATTTAATGCCAGTAGGTTATACAGTGCTTTATCATAAATGACTGGATAGGTAGAAGTGAATGAAATATGTTTTTAATTTCCAATAATATAGTATTGGTGTTTTTTAATCTATGTGGGCAATAATACATTGTGTTGGAAATCACACAGCTTGCTCAGTACAATAACCCCAGACCCCAGATCAGTGTGCTTGATAATGGGAGACGACCTCTGTGCTGAGACTAACGTAGCCTTTGCTGGCCTTCAAAGCATTTAGTGAGAAGAGATGGAAGAAAATTATTCTTTTGACAGCTGATTTACTTTATTTTGGATAAAAGATGAGATTGACAACATATGCAGCCCAAGATAGATACAATCAAAGTCCTGAGGTGTGTTGACTGGCTATGCCCAGAACTAGCTGCATGCCCTTACCCAGTTCTACTGACAATGAATGGATATGTGCGGAATCGAGCACAGATATGGTAAAAGTCAAATTATATGATGATATGGTGATTAATATAGTGCAGAGTGTATTACTAGTGTTGTACTGTAGGAGCA
Source organism: Gadopsis marmoratus (assembly GCA_036023855.1). Lineage (NCBI taxonomy): Eukaryota > Metazoa > Chordata > Actinopteri > Centrarchiformes > Percichthyidae > Gadopsis > Gadopsis marmoratus. The sequence continues at coordinate 53,524 of JAVQJF010116869.1, forward strand.
GTAAACATTGCAGTGAAAACTCTCCAGATGGGAGATGAGCTGGAGCTTTCTGTTGTCACCGGGGGGGTGACGTCCCCATAACTTGGTTGACGACTGTTTGGTAACAATCTGGATATATGAGCATATCAACATAAAGTGATAGAGGGTGAGGACGGTATGATAAAAGAAAAAAGATGTGAGGTAAAGATGGGAATATTGACACCTCCATATGTGCCTCTGTTTCTGCCTCTCAGTCAAATTCGCAGCATTTTCTGATGAACATCTTATTTTGTGTACTGTGAGTATTTGTATTTGTAATACGCAAACTTGTGCACATTTACGAGTATCTTAACATGTCTGCATCTTCCCTGTTTGTGTGTGTGTGTGTGTGTGTGTGTGTGTGTGTGTGTGTGTGTGTGTGTGTGTGTGTGTGTGTGTGTGTGTGTG
>JAVQJF010116885.1:0-21661 GCA_036023855.1 Gadopsis marmoratus
TACATGTTTCCTTACTGAGTTAAACAGAGCATCTATCTGCATAGCTAGATATCAGTACAGACACCCCATCTGTCTCCTGAGTCTACAACCTGCGTTCCAGACCGCTATCGGGCCCTGAAGGTCCCAGGTTCAGTGTGTGTCAATTACCTTTTAGTCATTTTAATAGTTTAAAAATGTGTGTGTGTTTATGGTAAGATGATAAGAGCCTTAGGGCAGCTCCTACATTTTTACACAATCTTGAGGGACCCTGAGTCAAATCTAGTTACCTTTATAGTCTCACTTGATATTACCTGTCCTGCACCTGACTAAATCAGTGTTTAATTACATTACCACTAATTAAAGGTGGGCATGCGCTGTAGTATTCCAGCAAATGAGAACTGGCTGGATTATTTGGCTGTGAGTGCTGTGCTTCGTTGGAAGTCATCTGATTGTGATTTTGGGCTACACGGGCAAACCTGACTTGCCTTGAAATGAATGCAGCATGTTGTTGTATCTGCCCTGGGTCCTCCTGCTGCAACTCAGTGTTCTTCTTCTTCCTCTTCTTCGTCTAGTTTTACAGCGGCTGGCATCCAGCTCATTGGTGCATTGGTGTAAAAAGAAGAAGAAGAAGAACATTATGTCTTTGTGATGCAGTCTGCGCCCACAGACTCCATTTAACTGTGTTTGGAGCGATGACACAATAAAACACGTGAAGCCTTTTCTAAACACACGTTTAAATGTTGAGCAGTGTGCGTTTCGGGATGCTACACACACGGTGATGCTGAGGCACCTGAGAGCCAATCATCGGCGGTCACCTGCGCGAGGCGCGCACGCGGGCGCGCGCTGCAGCCTCACACCGCACGCGGCGCGGACACGCTGCAGAGCTGCAGAGGACGCGTGGATAGAGGGCTGCTTGCGTCGGCGTCCCAAGATGAACCAAACCGCAACCGTGTCACACCAAGTGAAGTGCCAGTCCACGAAGGCCATCAAGGTAACGAGCTTCGCGTTCGTCCTGTAGCGGACTGGTCCCCCTGCGGCTCTGCAGCGGCAGCCGCGGCTCCAAACTTCGGGGATGCGCATTGACGCGCAGCGCGCCGGAGCCGCGTCGGGCAGGACGGCGGGTCAGCAGCGTCCCGTTCTATCCGAGACCAGGTCGAGGCTCCTGTTTGAAACGGGTTCGGGTCCCCTGGTCGTGCTGGAACCAGGAGCCGCACACTGGCGCAGTGGCGACATCTCATTCATCTCACGTCGATGCTCCTTATTATTATTAGTATTATTATTGTTGTTATTAGTATTATTATTATCATTATATTGTCTGTGTGTGCTGACAAGAAAGCACACAGTCTGTCTTCGAACGGGCGAGAAACATCTGTCAAACATCTCTGCCTCCAATTTGGTCTTTGACGCATCAGTTGCTTTAACTTTGCCACGCGGCGACGTCTCGGGACGTGGTCCAGATCCTGGTCAGCTGTTGTTAACGGGATCTGGACCGGGTCTCGGGACGTGGTCCATGATCCTGGTCACCTGTTGTTAACAGGATCTGGAGCAGGTCTCAGGACGTGGTCCAGATCCTGGTGAGCTGTTGTTAACGGGATCTGGACCGGGTGTCGGCACGTGGTCCAGATCCTGGTCAGCTGTTAACGGGATCTGGACCGGGTCTTGGGACGTGGTCCAGATCCTGGTCACCTGTTGTTAACGGGATCTGGACTCCAGATCCTGGTTAGCTGTTGTTAACGGGATCTGGACCAGGTCTCGGCACGTGGTCCAGATCCTGGTCAGCTGTTGTTAACGGGATCTGGACCGGGTCTCGGCACGTGGTCCAGATCCTGGTCACCTGTTGTTAACGGGATCTGGACTCCAGATCCGGGTCAGCTGTTGTTAACAGACCACATCCTGCAGCGAGAAGTGTCGGAACCGTCCGCAGTGTCTTCTCCACAGTCTGCACCAGAACCTGGGCTGAAGGAGCGTGGGATGCGCGTGCGTGCGACTCAGCGGCGCTATCGATCTTTTCCTGCCGCGGGCTTCTGCGTCACTCTTCACCCCCGAAGTCCCAGCAGAGGAATGAAGCTGGAGGCAGGTGTATCGACCCGCTTCCACTCTGGCGCACAGTGCTGCTGTTTAGTGGAGTTCAGCTGATGAAGGCTGGGATCAGATATTAAAGTGGTTTTAATCGGATCCGTCGTGCCTGTTGTTAGACTCGTCTGGACGGCTGAGCCAGGTCTCAGGTCTGTAGACTGTCCTGCTGCAGGATGCCTGGTCCTGTCTTTGCAGTGCTGCTGCTCACTGGAGCCCGGCATCCCATAAAGCCATAAAATAAGATGGTCATGAAAGGCACTGGCTTGTGCTTAGAAGGAGGTTGAGGCTGTCACATGGCACATGCCTCTGATGCAGGGCATTGTGGGATGCATCCAGCTCTTTGGTATCAGCAGCCCATGTGTGGTTTGGGTTTAAAGGCTCAGTTGGGTTTGTTTCAGCTGGACTCTTGTCATTTCCATGAGTTCACCGCTGAGATCAGGGAACACAGAGAGAAAAAACATGGCTGCACGAGTGCGATGGGACAGGAAACGGGTGATCAGACCCGCTGTGAACAAGGTTGCAGTTTAGCCAGATTATCTAAAGCATTTGATTGGGATTTGGGCGTGAAACTGAAAGAGCATCAGCTATGATCCTTCATTGTGCAGAGGAGTTGTGTAAAAGTGAAGCAGGAAGTTCATCTGTGAACAACTGATGGCCAAACTATGTGAATAAAACCCAAACTGCAATAATCCAACGTTGTTCCTCGAAGCCCCTGAAAACTAAAGGCTACAAATCTTAAATATCTCTGTATAACATTTAAATATTAGTGACTAAATGAGTAACACCGAACACATTTATTCAGCATTGCCTTTGACTGTCACTCTCCCTTTGATTTATTGCTCTTTTACACGTTCTATTGTTCTTAGCTATTTCCTGCCTCGTCTTTGTGATTCATTTGATTGCTTGGTCTTTAGCATTTGCACTTTCTTTAATTTGTCCGTTTTGATTTATTTTCTTGTTTCTTCTCTTTTGTATGAAAGGTTCAATATAAATAAAGTTAATTATTACTAACAACCAAAGGAAAAACAACCAATTCAGGTATTATTTTCACTGTTTAACATTTGCAAAATTCGGGCCAATCTTCAGCCGGTCATTTGGGAGCTTGTGGCTTCTGGAACTCAATGAGGATAAAGGTGCACAGAAAGAGCAGCTGACTGGCTTCAGCAGACGGGGCAGGTCTTTGGCGGACTTGCATACAAACTGAACACAAGGAAAAAAGAGGCAGAATCTTAAATGTCCCGTTGTGTTGAAGATGTGTTATAATACCTGTCCATAATGGCATTTGTTCCAAGATGATGCAGCGAAGAAAAGCAGTGTTATTCGTTTTGCCTCGGTAGGCTTCACCACTGCTCCGTGTGCTGACACATGTTGACACAAGCGCAAAGAAAAGGACAAGGTATTCTGTACACAACTGTAAAGGTTCTTAAAAATACATTTCAAGTTTCTGAACAGTGGACACACACAGAAAGAGACTTGCTGAGCATAATTGGTTTAAGGATCTTTGCTTCATCTTACAGTGACAATAAATTACATGCCCTGAGAATATTCAGCCTCATATTTCTGTTGCCTAGAGGACTGCCGTGATGCCAAAGGACATTTTACACAATCTCCGCGAGGAAGCACTTTTCCCTTTCATGGCCTGTCTTTTCACTTTTAGGGAAAATGCGCTGCATTCCGAAACTGGTATAAACCCTCCCCAAGCTAATAACAACGGTGAGCAATGGCTGGGAGCGTGTGACACCCTGAGGCACCTGCTGCAGCTCAGCATGATGCGCTTTGTCTTGGAAATCAGTCAAACAAACAGCGATCATAGTCAGGATTAAGTACTGCAAGGCTCCTCTGTGCTGCACAGACCCCCCCAACAACAACTAATCTCTGCATGTCTGACCCCCATCGTCTGGCACTGAGGTCTTAAGGGCTCTCGGTTATCCTCTTAAATGCCCCCTCTTCAGAGCAGAGCTGCGTCCTTATGCCACAAGCCGAGATGAGAAATCCAATTAGGACGAGGCAGAAGATTTTTCAGGGGCCTTAACTCCTGACCCGAGGCTCGTGTCGCCAGCGGGCCTTGGAGGTGTCAGGTCCGCCCACATGCAGACTGCAGCCATAACCTGGCGTCGTCAGAGAAGTGTCGGTGCTCCTCCTCACGGACGGGACGCAAGGTCGCGTACGAGAGTGCTGCATTTCTCAAGCTGTGCTGTAACGTTGTGGATTTGCACGACAGGTCGTTTGGCCAAGAGTGACAGTCAGTGATTTATCTGAGTGCAAAGGGCCGAGCCTCTTGTTTTGAAATATCATTTTTAGGATCCCGGGAAGCTGTTTCACGATGACAAGATAAAGCGTGTCTGATCGTGAGCGTGGTATGGCTGTATCCGACACCCGCTGCCTTCCAGACATTTCCTGTATAATCGCATCACTATCAAGGTTCTTGAGTGGACAACAATCCTGGACTGACGGCACGTCTTTATGCAGTGGGCTCAACGCTGTCTTTCGTAAAGAAACAGCTGTTTTAGACCCAAACGAAGCCAAAGAAAATGACACACAAACTGTGAAATTAGCCATGAACCTGAATAAATAATGTTTTATCACTTCATCACTTTCCGTCTCTCACCATATTTATCCTTCCCACTTTACCACCTGACTAACAACGTGTAGACGTGGTCTGTGGAACGTGTGGACGAGCCGAATCCTCACCACGCGTTCTCTTATGTGTGGGAAATGCATACGCGTACACATTCTGTCTCTCTCAATTTGCTCTTGAAAACAATGACTCGCTGGGAAAAGATGGAGAACAAATTGCACGGCGTGCAGCTAATTCACATCGGGCTCCAGGTGGTTTCATTATCTCCCACACCTTCCGTCAAAGATACGGACCTCGGCAGTGAATTAGCGCCGCATCACGTCATTTGTTTCCTATTTTGTTCTTGGCGAATCATTATTTTGAAGAGCAACTTCATTGTTGGAGAGCTAATTGCATCCTGGTTTACTGGTTGCACTCAGTGGTGATTCCTATCTCAAAAGTCATCAATTAGGAGGCCTCTTCACCAAACCATAATCAATGGTTTACTCTGCATTACATGGGCCGGATTTTTAAAGAGACGTAATGAGGACAACTGCGAGGAAGACTGAGCTGCAATCAAACTTTCCACCGTCATGTCTGCTTCTGGAGCATCAGTGGGGTCATGTTAATGGTTTAACGTGAAGCTTTTGCAGTTTGCGAAGCGTTTGCCTTCAAGCCGAAGAGCCAAATCCCAGCAGATACGCCGCGTGTTCCAGAGTTCAAGGGATGCGGCTTAGATTGCTGTTAGTCGCTGTGCATTGCGCGATGTGCTTGTGTGATAAAAGACAGAAGAATATCAAAATGGTGAAAAGTATTCACAAAGACCAACGGACAGAGTATAGCAAAAATACTGAATTCCAAAAACATTTCGCTTTCATTTATATTTCGCATTGTGCGCACGGCGGCTCGCTCTGATACACTGTTCCTCTGAGGTTTTTCCTATCGCTGGCAGGAAGACCAGCATTGTTTGCAATCTCTCTGCCGGCACGCAGCGCCGATAGCTCTCATCTCCGTAACTCAGCAGCCTGGATACTCGACAACTCAGCCGGCAGGTTATTGAACCTGCGAGGCGTTCCCCTGTTCCCGGAGATCTATCACGCAAACAATCTTTAAAAACTGTTCGGGACTGGCTGGCTCTGGGAGTGATAGATTGCTGGAATCAGTCTCATAAGAATGATTGCATTGGCTCTTGAGTCGCTGAGTCTATAAATTATAGAGCTATGCCAGCTGATCTCAATATATCCGCCTCTCCGAGTACATCTCTCATTCCCAAACCTCACCGAGGAATATGTGATAGATGTGTTGCTAATTTGTTTGGTGGTTGAGATATATCTGCCACTCATTTGCATGAGAGCAGAATGCTTATTTTTCCCCTTTAAAGGAAAAAAGTAAAGTAACATGCCTGTCATTTGCCAAGCCATGCATATTACACTTGCACTCATGGGTCCTATAGAGTCCTTGCTACTGCATAATGACTTCCCACTTTAAGATCTAAAGGAGTTGCTTGTGAGAACATAATGGCAGTTGGCGTTATTGAGAAAAAAACAATTAAACACTGGAAAGCTAAAAGGGAAAGTGCGTAAAGATGTAAATGGTGCAGTTCTGGCTAAAAGGCTTCCTCGCCTGACGATTAATGGCTCCAGCAAGTGAATGTTTCGCCTTTGAAAACCCAATCACAAAGATTGATGAGTTCATTCACATGCTGAGTTTGTCTTGTGCTATTTTATTATGAAAGCCACGCAGCAGAAGATGCCATTTAAATGCTATTTGGCAAGTTCATTAAGACACAAAGTTCTACTGTTCCTCTGAGGCTGTCCTCCCCAAAAACACCACGGCACTGGTCACCTGTGCAGCAGCTTCTCGTGACCCACGTCTTCGTTTGTTGTTAGGCGGCGTCAGCTATGCAACTTTAGTCATTTTAACCCAAACCATGATGTTTTCCTAAACCTAACCAAGTAGTCTTGGTGCCTGAACATAACCAAACTGTGACCATTTCACAACATTAACCACGTGTTGTTGTTGTTGTTGTTGTTGTTACCTTGACGACAGATATATTCGTTTTGTGAGTCATTGGACAACGACCCATTCTGTTGTGAAGGAAGTATAACTCGTTATTCATCAAGAAGTTCTATTCTGTCGGATGAAGTTGGGTCTGGGAAAGTCATATCAGTGACATCATGTCAGGCCGCTGTGCAGTGATGTCACGGCACTGGCAGGACGCACTGAAATCTGAGCTGTGACAAAGATTCTAGTGGAGTTTTGGTAATAAAATAAGTAGTAAAGTCCTCACTGTGCTACAGATTATTTAAATAAATGTTAATTTAGGGATGCCATGCAACTGTTCAGTGATCAGGGTGCATTCAGTGGCTTTTACAAGTTGATTCAATTTACATATTTTGGCATATCTGAACAAGAACCCATATGGAGTTTAATTCTTTTTTGGTGCTTTATAAAATCCTCCCCATAAGGTGGACGGTGCGTTTATTTCCCGCAGGTGTTGTTTTGTTGTTGGCTTTACTACAGCCTTTCATGGTGTTTCCATATGGAAGTGCCATATGTCTTTGTCTTATCTGCACGTCCCGATCACAGGAGGAATGCTCGGAAATGCAAGTTTGACTTCATGCCATTTGTCAGGAGCCGTCCACAGAAAACAGGCTTTCTTGGGGGTCTCAGGTGAACAGCTGACTTAAACACACTTAACATATGTTAGTGGTGGTTTCAAACTATTGGGAGAAATCTGATTATGGGCCAGGTCCACACAAAGTGGGGTTTTAACTTGATTTCAAAACTTGATTTTGTACACAGTACACACTGATGGGCACATCAACATTATCACGGCTTTTTGGAAAAACCCAAATCCTGCCTGTGAATATTAGGTTTTTGTATAGGCACACATTGTGCAACCTTTTTCACCACATTGTCGTAGCGCCAACTATTTGCAAATTATCCAGGATCACAATTGAAATTTGGTTGAAACGAGGTAGCAACAATCACGGCAATTTATGTCAAGAACAACAACAAGTACAAGTATTTAGCAAACAGCTAAATTCTCATGCATAATCTAAAAACAACTATTTCGGGATCTCATTCAAATATGTTGTATACCCAACTTGGTGTAGTGTGTAGGTGGAGTTCAGCAACAATGTGATAATGGCATAAATTCCATGTAGGTGGAAATGAGTGTGGCCTTTAAAGATAGATACACGTCGAACCGAGGAATCGGGGGGGGAAAACAATCTTTCAATGGCTCACAGCTCAGGCGTTCTGAGGGAAAATGTAAAATTAGTACAAGCTTCATTTTTGACTTTGGAACAGGTAGTTTTATTTAAAAGATTTTCTATTTTAGCAGAAAGCGATAGAGAGAGAGGGTGAGAGAGGTATGCTACAAAGGTTCTCAGCTGGAATGGAATCAGGGACATTGAGGTTATATGCAACTTTTCACTTAAAGGTGCGCCAAAAAAATAGTAGCCTGACAAAACAATCTTAATAGAGTACGCCCCTGACTTAGCATTCGTAAAGTTGTCTGACTCACAAGGACAGGTTGTTTTTGTAGAGTAGAAGGATAAAATTGATGCAGTATAACCAGAAATATCAAGTTGTATTCCAAGTGGTCTTCTTCCTTGGGTGTGCCATGCTAGTAGTGGCTAATGTAGCCTTGAGCCGGGATGAGTGGCGGGTACCAGAGGTTCCAACTGCATCTCAAGATGTTCATCAACAGATGGAGAGAAATCCATCAGCCGGCGAAGACGGTGAAATGAGGCTGAAAGCTCCGAGGGGGGGGGGGGGGAGCTAGCAAGTGTCAAGATTGTTGTATCAAAAAAGGTAAAATGTTGTATAATTGGTCACGTGGTGGCGCTATCTGATGCAAAAAAAAAAGAAAGACATTTTGACGTAAGAAAAACACAGGTGTAAATAATAACATGAATGATGGCTGAATTCCATTTCGCTGCTTCAGTTTCTGGGTGCTGGTGTTGTTCCTGCTGTCTCGACTCCCCGCGACAGAATGGAGCTGCCATTAGTGTTATTAGTGACACCTGTGCTTCTCCTGCTATGACAAGTGGAAATGTCTGCTGCGAACAAGGCGCAGCAGTTCATCTTGGGCCGGTGGCCACAGTTCAGTGAAAGGTGTCGGCTAGTTTGTGGGCTTTCAGACACACGGGACTGAAAACACATCTTCCCGGTGGAGGTGAGGAGGACAAACTGGATAATGGCAGCCCCGCTGCAGCTGATTTCTTGTCAGCTCCCGGTCATTTTTACTCAACATCTGGTGTTAGGGTTGACGGTGCGGTTGCCTTTTGGAGGGAAAGTAATAATGAGTGGAACTGCTGGCAGACTGAATCGGAGGAGAAGTTGTTGAAGTGAGGTCGTGCCCGGGCGACGCCTCATGCAGCGAGGAGGGAGCACAACCTGCAGCCTCAGTTCTGGATGTTTCATGTTGATGGGATGGAGCTCAGTGAGACGTTGTAGAGAGTATTTTGTTGCTTGCACTGCAACACTACCACCAGGAATACTGCTACGCCACAATTCCTGCTATCTTTAATGACGACTGTTGCCACTTTAACGGTTTGGCCTTGGCTTTCTTAACTCTTAACCAAGACACGTGAGAAAATGTTCAATTTTTGTGTTTTTCAATAGCTATTCATGTGTTATTTCTAGACAGTTCTTCTTTCATTGCGTTACCTCTTCTCTGTTTGTGTACTGTCAGTTAACATGAACACACACACACACACACACGGTTTTCCTATTATACAGTCAAATGTCATCTTATTCTCCAGGGGGTGGTCTTGAGCAGAGGGGGTGTTAACGAGCCAGTCTTTGTCTTAATCTTTTGATGAAATGATGGTAGAGAACGCGCATGGAAAGAACCTGCATCACTGTGAGCACATTAGCATGCCAGCCTCGCCCGTGAGCCCCCTGATGAGCGCGAACAAAAATCTGAAGGTTTTTATTCTAATCAACATCAGCAGACTAACAACCAAGTGCGTTTGGGGTGACCTCTTCTTGTCTTGACAATCCCAGTGAAAACAGCACCCAGCAGTTAATTAACACAGGTGTGGGCTTCACTCCAGGTTCAGACAATTGTTGTTCTCGTGCTGAATATAGCCATTAAAACAAAACCTATTCATCATTTTCAGCAGACGACACTACTGGAAAAGCTGCTTTAGTTCTGATTGATTTCTGGCAGGATGGGAGCATATTGCCTCAGAGGCTTCTTTCCCCCGGAGGACATCCAGTCACATGCTAGCTGAAACGCTACATGGAGTGTTTATTTAGCAGTTTATGACTCATTGTTTTGGTTTCGCAGCAAAAGCTTCACTGGTTCGGTTCAGTCTCGTCGCTCCCATCACCATTGTTTCCGACTTATAGCAGGCAGCTGCTCACTGAAACATGCTAAGCCGACCGTATGCTACCAGCAGCTGCCCAACAAACAGGGGACGTCCCCCAGACGTCTACATGGGTCCCCAGCACAACGTTCCCTACGGGACGGTGCTGGGACGTTATTAACGTTCCCGTTTGGTCCTGGTGCGGACATTTTGAATGAGCCGTAAATCGAACGTTCCCATTTGGTGCCTCGGATAACGTTCTCATTTGATCCTTCAACAACGTGTTGAGAACGTCCCGTTTTGGTGCGTCGCATAACTTTATTATGGGGTCGTTAAGGGAACTTTCTTGGGGCGTTTATGTTTTAATTGTATTTTTAATAGTCTTAAAGCACAGCTATACTAATAGTAATGGTTTTCATTTTTAAAACGTGGTACCTACGTCGTCTTTGCCTGAAAAGCTTTCCTAGATAGATTAGATAGATGTAACTCCCTTTGGCCCTTTGCAAGACCTCAGAGTCTTGTGACCTTTTGGAGTCATCTTATAAAGGTTTAATGTTAAGAAAGAAAGGCGAAGTTAGACTGAGAATATAGCAAGTTTAACTAACTCTCTAACCTCGCAGAAAATATCTATGAGTATCTTAGTATGGGAGTAAATGTCCTCACTCTACTCAGTTCCAATGCCCTTTACCCTCCTATAAGTGCTATTTGAATGTACATTAATATTCCAACAGTACCATGTGTAGGATCCTTAAATATTCTGATTAAGCGGCAGCATTATTTAAATGTCACACACAGATGATACACTTCACTCTTCGCTAACCTTGTATCGCGTTATGTTACTTCATGTCTGTGGTGCAGTACGTGCCAGCTTCAGTAATGTAGCGGCAGTAAATGGACCAGGAGGAGAGAGGCTGTAGTGTTGAAGAGGAGAAAACACTGTTGCACCACCACAAAGTGTGCACACCACACATACTACATCACTGTTGTTATGCTGTCAAACCAATGGGTTCCATTCAGATGCCAGTCAAACTTGAAACAGTGGAAAACATGATGGAAATGTCACATTCTGTCTGTTTCATGTATTATTATGTCCAGTGGAGCGGAAGCTTCAGTGGACGTTTAAGTTGCATACTTTTGCATGTGCATTTTCACCAAGATATATTCACTAAAACCATTGCACTTTGTTGCATTTTGCTTTTATCGATACACCAACTTGTCCAGGTTGACAAATTGGACAATAGTAAAAGCTATTTTGCATTTAAATGTTTTGTTTCAATTTCCACTCGGTTTCTTTTAATGTACATATTGAAAATGCGCATAAAAACCGGTGGATGGAATCACACTGAAATGTTTATCTGTCAAATATAGACAAAGGCTGTGTTTCCAAAGAGGCAGCGACTGCAAACGTTAACATACATGAACAGATTTTCGTGATTTTGTCGAGGTTCTCCATTTAAAGCCCAGGAAGCTAGAATTGTGTGAGGATACATGCAAACATCTTTGCTAACGTACGCTGCAGAGGATGACATAGGTCAAGCTAGCTGATTGTTGATCCAACTGCTATCAGTTCTAAAACTGATTCCAGCCTCCTGTCCACATGTCGAAGTGCCCCTGGGCAAGACACTGAACCCTAAGTTTCCCCCGGTTGTGCGTCTATGCTGCCTGTCCCTGACCAGGACAGGACAGGGATGTGCACTGGACCTGGTCCCCGGTCGCCACGGAAGGCTGACCGCTGCTCCAGCTCCCCTCGGAAGAAGGATGGCCGGATGGGTCAAAAGCAGAGGAGACATTTCAACATGTGTATGTGTGTTTTTGAGCTGTTCTCTGCATATGTGTATCATGATTGACCATTAAACGACCAAATGGTCCAATTACTATTATTAAATGGAGTAATAAAAGCAAACAAGCTATGTGTTGTATGGAAAAAAGAAACAGCCATGCAAACATCTCCGAACAACCACTGTGCACGTTCGCTTACATGCAGCCTGGACAAGCATGTACACTTTTTTTTTAATTTCATGGCAGTATCTGCGTTGATCTGATTCCCACCGTTGGTGCTGCCATTTTAATGCTTGGTGCAGACTGAGGACATCGAAGTGATTTACTTGTAATTTATTACTTACTAGAGCCTGACTGCAATCTCTTCTGGGGACAAACTCCTACATAGGATAATCCACAGTTAGGTGGGCGAGTGGAGATGCTGTAAACTGTAAGATGACTGTCACGCTTTTGACCTCAAGTGAACACAAGCTTCTGTCAATGTAAAAACAGGAAAGTCTTTGTGAAAGGATTCAGAAGAAGTGGAACTTCACCCTCAGATTCTGCTAGAAGCCTCTTTCCCAGCATATTTAAAAAATGCAACAGAGGAATGAGGGAACAACAACTGTAGGGGGCGTCGCCTCGTGGCTATGGGGCGTGTGGGTCAGGAGACACTGGGTGCACATTTGGTAAGACATGTCAACATTAACAGCAGCACTGATGCGTTTCGTCACAGTACAGTCATTTCATTTAGTTTACAGCTAAGAAATAAAACACGTTTCAGGGTGCAGTGCCTCTTTATATGCGTTGCTTAAAAATCAGCGAGTTATTGTCACATTCAATCAGATTATTAGCTACAAATTATATATAAATAATTTGAATAAATAATCCAGCACGCTCCCTCATTACATTTTTCAACTCAATCTTATATGTTGGTGTTATATGGCTCAGATTTTGTTCAAGCATGTGTAATGATCTGCAGCACAGTTGTATTATTCATTTATTCTTAGTTATTTTCAGTGATGATTAGTGATGGGCTCAGGGAACTCCTAACCTCCCACACTCAGGCTGCTTTGGAACCTGCAGCTGCAGCTCTCTCCCTCTGGGCGAGTGTGCGGGAGTCTTGCTCCGCTGTCGGCTTGAGAACAACAGATTTGATCTGTTGGCCGCGCTGACCGTCTACTGAAAGGTTGGTCTTTAAACAGAATATAAAATGAGCGGTGAGGGGGAGGCAGAGTTGTTTTGGCCCGTTAAAACTGCACCTGGTTGAAAAGGCTTTCAGACAAAGAAATCTTTCAACACCAAGGACTGTTCTTCCTGCAGAGGACAGTGTTTTTAGGCGTCCTGCACGTCCCTATTGTGATGTTTCATTTTGTTACCTTGTTCATCTACAGAGCGTTGATTGATGAGATTAGGGTGTGAAAACCTGGCCAATTAACAGTTGGTTTGAAGTCTACTGCACTGCCTTACGTGCTAAGAAGGCTTTTTAATCAGTAACACATAAAACCACGTCTGACATGTTGACAGTTTTAGGAATGACTAGTTTAAATGTAATTACTTAATGCAAAATTACATTAAATAGAACCAGTACTCCTTCAGAGGTTGTGTGATGGACAATAACTGGACTGGACTTAACAACATATTTAGGCGTACCAAACTTTTGTCGTCATGTTAACAATAATAAACATGAGGTTAAAGTAATGAAATGGTTAGGTTGAGGCACCAAAAGTATTATATTATTATTTGTTCGTGTCCTGTGTGAAAGTCCTGTGCTGTTTGACCCATCCACCTCGCTCACTGGACTCTCGTCACAATTACTACGGCCACTAGTGGTCGCTGTACATACAAACGTGAATATAGAGACAGAGCACAATTAAGATCCTCTGTTTCGCTCTCAGGAGCAGGAGGTGGCAGATGCACCAATAATGACAATAAGTTGGATGCCAATGTAAAACTGGAAGAAGAAGAAGAAGAAGAAAAGCACAATTAAGCCCCACCCACAACAAATGGGGAAATAATTCAAATGTTTTGCATGAAGGTGCCTCCTTGTCACTTCAGTCTGCTAGCAACCAACAGAAACAGGCCCTAAAGCTGCTGTGTGGTGGGACGCACAGGGTGAAGAACTCAGAACTAAGTGTTTAAGCTGCCAAACCCCGAAACGGAACCTTTTTTAAGAAGTAACTTAGACACTGAGCAGACCCACAATATTGAGTTTGTCCTCTCTGGTAGACATAGTTTGCTAAAATAATCCTTTGACATGCTGAAGTGGAATGTTCTTGGCTTGCTGCAGACATTTCGTTAGCGTTCCAGCCCTTGGTTACATGTTGTTTTCCCCGGCCGTGGTTTTCAGAGTGTGACACGCTCTGTCTCTATGGGTCGAAATAAGATGCTGCACAGACGAACTATCCGGATGCATTTTGGGGGAAGACGGTCTCAGCAACGCCTAAGTGTTTAATTGAACTCTTTCACCAACTCGTTTACCTTTGTCTCAATTTCACAACCTGATAAGAGAAGTGGACTGCCGGTGCTTCCAGGCATCTGAATGTAGAATACATTTAGAGCATCTTGCAGCCCCTGACTGGATATTCACTGAACAAAATAGGCTGGACTGTGAAATGAATGTATTTCTCATTGCCTCTGCTGTGGCCCGAGGCTGCCAGAGAACTCTGGGGAGTGGGGAGGTATTGCTTAAGTGTGTTATGTGTATGCTCCGTGCATTTGTATGTATAGAGTGTTGCACCAATGTGCCTGAGGAGGAAGCCAAAGCTCATCCCAGTAACACAGCAGAGGGGAGGGGAAGAGGTGTCAAAACATTAATGAATGGTTACGAGTTCCTCTATTCACTGCTCCAGTGTGGTGACAGAGCTGCAATAATAGGAGCTGCACATAATGAGTCTCTGCAAGACGAGTACACACACACACAGAGCAGGAAAGCTGCTTAAAAAACAATTTGGGAAGAGAACCGCTGGCCCCTGTTGGTTACCAGAGGAAGTGACCACGTGCTGGACACGTTCGGTTTGACTGGATTCAGGGCAGTTGTCCCTCGGCTGTGAAGCCTCTGTTTGTCTGTCCCTGTATTTCCAGGCTTTTGGCTTAGCTAGGCATGCTGTATATTGTTGTTTTCAGTATGACTGGGGCTACTTACAGGCGGCGTCAATATGCATTTGAGTGGTGTTTAAACTGTAGCGCAGTTTTATAGCTTGAAATGGATGACTCTGATATATCTGGCAGAATTCAACACTACCGTCATTTCTGTAGCCTCATTGCAGCATTGTTATCTGTTATTAGTATTATTATTTTGTCGCTTTTCATGCTTCGGTCTCCCTTGCAAAATAAGTTTTCAAACTATGATTGGATTAATCTGGTTAAATAAAAACAAACGATGAGTTTCTTGCATTTATTTTGTGATACAGTACAAATATCTGTATTTCATAAACAGAGGAGAGCGTCAGTGTTCCAGGATAATAAGAGTCATGTTGATAGGACATACTGAGCCTTAGTAATGTTCCAAACATGTATTTTTTCCACTCCTAATATGTATATGTTTTTTCCTATTTCCATTTTGGACAATTGAACATATTCTGACTGTTCTCACTACAGTTCCCATCTGGGTTTGGGTGAAGCAAACAGGAAGTATAATGTTGAGCTGTAAGCCCTACTTTAGCCGTGTTGTTGTAGCTCGTGCTTCTTTACTTTTGATGATTCTCCACCATGAAAAGTGCTGCCAGCAGCAACTGGATTACTTTAGATACTGACAGAAGCACATCCAAACATGAGGATCGTGGGGGCAAGAAGCTACGTTTATGCGGAGCATCTCTTTTGGGTGATTTCTAAGCAGACTTACGTGCACTGATCGGCGACGTGTGTGTGTTCAGATTTGACTAAGGGTTTAGATGTATTTGATCAGGTTTAAAGGGTTCTACAACAAGTCCTATAATCTTAAAATGTCTAATCATTGACGCAGTGCTGTTTCTTTCTTGCTATTTTGGTGTCCCAGGCCAAACATTCACTGGTGCCCTCGAGGGAGTTGATCTTCTCAAAGCCAAACGATTTAATGACATTTTAGCTTAATTCAATTTTCATTTCATGACACTGACAAATCCTCCTGGTTGGTCGGATCGCTGTGGTGTGTTCAAGTGCAACTCACAGAAGACGAGCGTTTGATCAGTTGGCTTTGACTGCTTTAGATCCTTGAGGCCAACTTGGTGTTTCAGGTGTTTAAAAATAGCAACACGCTTGTCCTGTCCGACTGTATGGGATGCTAACTGAGCTTTAGACCTTTAGAACATAAAATTGCTGTTTAATCATCACTTTGGACTGAAGACACTGAACATTTAAAGCTCTCTCATGTCTCTTCCACACTATGTAATCGCTCCCCTTCCACATGCTCAAACAAGAATATTCCTCAGAAAGCGAGGCAGTTCACGGTGCAATGGGATTTAATAGCGGTAATAATCTGTGGCAGCAAAACCTGGCAGGTGATGCAATTTTCTGGGCCTTTGCTTTTCTTCTAATCTGGTTTAATAGGATGTGAAGCTTCAGTTGCGCTTTAATCTCAGTGAACAGACCACAATCCTTTAGCATGCCCATAGCCCAACGTGATATGACGGGGAACTCAGCAAATTATTTACTGGGAAAGAGATTATTCTGTGCGCTGAAAGGTGATGTAAGTTTAGCCGAGGATTGTTTTTGCCAGTGTACTGCTCCGGGATGTTTTGGGCGCTGACAGGGACACAACACTGGCTCGTCGTTGGTATTCTGGAGACACCCTGCCTGCCTTGCTGTACTATAGAATGCATAGACTTTGTGGCAAAGTTGATGAAGCATGCATTTTCATCACAGTGCCAGGGCAGAGCTCCGACAGCGTACGGTGGGAGCATTAAGCAGCAGTGTGGGGGGGGGGGGGGGACACACAGTAGTGCACACATGAGTTATGCAATGTGTGTACAGATTGTAGTACTTGTGTGTGTTTGCTTGTATATGTCTGCATCTTTATGCACGGCAGCTTACCTGTTAACGCAACTTAACTCAATTTTTATTTATGCAGCCTAATATCACAAATTTTCTTCAGGGACTCTAAAGTCTGTACAGCGCACGACACCCCAGGACGGGGTACAACGGAAGAATCGTCATGACGAGCAGCAGAGGAGGGATCCCTCTGTCAGGACGGGCAGAGATGCAGAGTAACAGAGTAAGAATACAGTATGGACAATCTGGATGACAAAACTATAGATGGATTGTAAACACGTACGGAGAATATGATCATATGTGGGAGGTCATACTGGTCATATGGTCATGTTGGCCGCACAAATTTCGCGGGATTCTATTGTTCATTTTTCGAACGGTTAGCAATGCATTGTGTCATCGTATCATTGTCTCTGTGAAAGAAACGTCACGAGAGTTGTAGGTGGAGCGCAGAGGGAGACACATGAGGCGAAAGACAATGGGATGTTAGTTATTGCAGTTTGGCAGGGCAAACAGTTGGAGCTGCAGCAGTGGCTCATGGATGCAATTAAGGTTCTTTACAACCCTTTGAACCACAGTTTGAGTCAAAATTCCTCCTCCTTCCCAAAGTCCGAACTCAGTCAAATCTGAATGTACAGAAATGATACACACATTTTTAGATTTAGTGCGAAGATATCATCATCATCATCTCTGATGTCCATTGCAAATAAACGTCTATTAATCCGCTTAGAAACCATAGAAACATTACGCTCCTTATAACTCCACGACTGAGAATCATAACATCTTGAAGTTTTCTTCAGTACCAAAGTAATCCAGTGATGAACGTTGCAAACAGGAACCGCTAATAGTTCATTCAGAATACATTTCATGGTGCCAAATTGCCAAAATGTAAATAAATATTGTATAAAAAAAACAAAAAACAAGATGGGGCTCAAGTTGCAGCCCTCAGTGTAACTCACTGTATCCATGGCAACATTACACCTCCCGTTTGCTGCCCCCAGAGCATCATGGGGGGTGTTGTGGGGGTGCAGTTATCTCGATAAGGGGGGGCCACAGAGTCAGACTTTAGAAACCCCTGGTCTAAATTGACTCCCATGTAGGAAATTAACACGTATGTCATTTAGCCCTCTAAGCTCTGAGAATAACCAAAGCTGCCTGGGGCCTGTGCACCACTCTGCATGGGAAGATAATCATGCTTTTTGACAGCAATCTTCACGCTGCGTTTCAGTTGTCCTGGTTAAGAGGGATGGGATGCATCTATTGTGTTGCTAAGCTCCAAGTGACCCTCTCCTGTAGTGCGACGCTGCTTCACATTTAACTCCGGCAAAGACACAGTGGGACTACTTTGCTGGAGAAATGATACTGTAATGATTAAATAGCTGACTGCTGAGCTGGGTGCAGTAGTGGTGGCAAGCTGTGCCCTCTCTCCCACAACCCATAATTAAACCATCAGATGAAGGGCAAAGAATAGTGATTATTCATGGCTAGTTTATGGTGCATTCAGCAGGTTGCTGTAGTACGTTATTTATCTTGTCATGTTCGGCTTGTCTTCCTAAATAATCCCCTGTTTGCTACATGTGTCTCGAACCTGGTCAGAGTGTCGCACTTGTCTGACAGATTGTGCAGCTGGGAAGAACTGTTCAAATAGAAGAAAGTAACAAAACACTTTTAAGAAATGATTTGAACATAGACCCTAATTATGAATTTAACTCTTCTCTGTATTTATTCCTGCAGTCTGTGAATTTGAACTGTAGAAAAGCGGAAAACAGTTTTTGGCTGCTTTGACTTTTCAACCCCTTCTGCACGTGTAGGGCAGAAGTGTCTCAATCAAAAATCTATTAATCGGCTCCAGACTGTACAGAACCCAGCTGCCAGGCTGGGACCACATCACGCCTGTTTCCCAGTATGTTTCAGAAGAGATTTTGAGATTTTACTGTTGACCTTCAAGACTCTCCATGGCCTCTCTCCATCCTACATATATCTGACCTCCCAGTTGCATACGAGCCGGTACGTAGCCTGAGATCCTCGGGCGGAGGTCTTTTATCTGTTCCAGAAGGACGGCTGAAAACTACAGATGACAGAGCGTCTGCTGCCTGAGGAAATCAGGTCGGCAGAATCAGTGACCTCTTTTAAATCTTTTCTTAAAACATACTTCTATCTGAGAGCTTTTTCCAGATTTCGCTTGACTTTTTACGGATTGCCCTTTTGCTGGTTCTATTTCATTTGTTTTATTGTTATTAATCAGAACTGTTTATGATCTGCTTGTTGTGAAGTTGTTGCTTTGTGTGCAGCACTTTGTATCGTGGTTTTAGAAACATGATTATTATTATTAATATGCAGCAAAATCACATCAGTATGTATGCAGACATCTGGTCGCCGAGTAGATGCCAAAAGGTTTCATCTCTTTTATTCAACCAGCTTGTTAACCTCCAAACACCCGCTGAGTCTCCCTGGTAGCTCAGCTTTATAGGTGAAAGATAATATGAGATGGGCCAAATATACGTACAGACGTCAAAGGTGCATTCCACTGGTTTTACACGTCCGTTTTAGTGGGTAGTACTAATACTACTACTCAGTCCGTGAAAGCAGTTGTATGCTGTATGTGTTTTGTGGCTGTGAGCTGTAAATCTGAATAAATAACCCCGGCGATATCATCAGGGTTCGGAGACAGTCTACAGGCTGCATATAGTCAAAAATGAACGTGTATACTACATTATGCTGCTATGTTCTCAGAGGTGCACATTCTGTTAATACTGTAGAGCAAGTAATAATATGATTTGGCAGTTATTAACCAAGGTATACTGTGTTGCTGTTGCACCACAGCCTATTTGACTGCATTCATCATTATCTGGATTTGCTGAGGTTGCTGGAACTAGAACCACATGGGCTCCCTGTGCAGTGTTTTTCTGTCCGGTGGTGTTACTGGTGCGGACCGATTCTATGAATCTCCTGCCTTCTGCGTAAAAGTAAAAGAAGGGAAGTGTCATATACATCGCGCGTCTGTGTCCACACAGGGAACATGTTCGTAGAGTTCGCAGGGTCACACATTTCAGGCAGATGAAGACATTTACACCAGCTAAGCTTTGAAGAGAGATACTTGTACTTCATGAAAATGTCCAAGTTGCTTTGTGGGACGTGCAGGACCGTTCTTTTTACAATCGTTCTCTCACAAGTACCCCAACTTTATGGAAGTGCAAATCACTGGAGTACCCCTTTAATATGAACAGCTGGCATGGATTACTGTACACACTGTCCTATGTTAACCCTGTGACTGAAGGGTGGAGAACAGGAGACGCTGGATATATTAAAGTTACATTATGCACATTTTTTCCTGTCTCTGAATTCTGTCTCCTGAATCTGAAAACAAATAACTTATTTTTTTAAGTCTCTGGAGACGGAATGTCCTACACAGAAGTGTAAGGAAAGAAAACGCTATTTCAGTTTTGTCCTAGGGCAATACAGAGAGCTACAATGATGGCAGATAGATGGAAAATCATTGCAGGGTACTAAAAGATAAGCAACAACGTTGGAATATTGTATGCTCTAAGTCAAATTTGTAAAACAATCCAGGAAAATTTATTTTACAGGTTTTATTTTTTGGGGAAGCAAAACCAGCATTTATTTTCAGCCACTTTGAGTAGAGCTGAAGTGGAACTGAGCAGACTCTGGTCATTGTGGGGTTGCTGTGATTCAGTCGCACACCGTAAAAAAGAAAGAATAACGTTACTCCCACAGCTCACCTGCTCATTCACACTCAGCCAAACTTCACACTTTGTAAGTTGGACTAAAACTCAAAGAGAAGCCTTCTGTCACCCCCCCACCTGCAACTTCTCGATAGCTGATCGTGAGCCAAAATGGCAAGAGGGCAGGGAGGGGGTAGAGAAGCAGCTTGATAAATGGTCGGTGGGAAAAAACGGACACCTGATGGGCAATTCCAACGGCCCAGAGACGGATATTGGCCAGAAAATAAAAACGCCTCCCTCAGCTCAGATAACGCCTCAATCTGTCTCTTAAAGGAGCGAGAAGAATGGAGCAATACTTCCATTAAGGGACACAGCTGATTCTTTTCAGTATCTTTTGCGAGTAAGTGCGCCTTTGCGTCCCCGATTCTGAATGTCAATTGTATCTGATGTCGCTGCTGCTTGGGCCGACAGTCAATATGGAAACCAGGCAGAGACAGATTAGTCGCCAATGATCAGTTTCCTTCTGGATTTGCTGATTACCGTGCGTGGGGAATTGAATAGAGAGAGCAGACCGAGGTGCTAGCATGTGTCTGCAGTTGCTCGAAGCCTGTGGTGAGGCAGGAAGCAGTTACATGTTTGGGACTGAAAGAAAAGCTGCTTTGTGTCCTCCTTCAACACAAGCCAGGAGCTAAATGGGCTTCATATTGCTTGAGTCAAGCCCGCCGTGCTCTGTGTCTATGATTGTGTTTAGTTGTCCCTCTTTCTGTGCATGTTAACAAAGCTGCTGCTGACATCAGCTGTATTAAATATAAACCTTCTCCTCTTGAATTTTGTGCTCTGAATATCCCATTCTTTCTTTCATTCATGGGCTCCTGTGCAATTTCGCCTTTGTGTTTAGAATCATTTGTGTGAGCTGCACAAATAAGCAAAGGTGACGCTGAGACCCACACACACACACAATAAGCACGCCGTCAGTGACGGGGCGTCCTTTCAGACAGGGCGAATACAGCACGCACTGATTCGTGAGAATTCTCTATCACTGTACAGTGGAAACGTCTCCGGGGAGCAACAATGTGTTCACTCACTCATCACTGGATGCCAGAGGATCTTTGTTGCCGTTCTGTTTGTGAGGAAGTGGTGGTGGTGGTGGTGCACAGGGGAATCTGCAGCCTCTTCAGTAAAAGCTGTGGAGTTGTGCCAGCCCGGGGGGGGGGGGGGGGGGGGGGGGGGGGGGGGGGGGGGGGGGGGGGGGGGGGGGGGGGGGGGGGGGGGGGGGGGGGGGGGGGGGGGGGGGGGGGGGGGGGGGGGGGGGGGGGGGG
>JAVQJF010116888.1:0-18097 GCA_036023855.1 Gadopsis marmoratus
TGGCAGGTCCACCACTGGAGCCCTGTGCTTTTCACAGATGAGAGCAGGTTCATCCTGAGCACATGTGACAGACCTGAAAGGGTCTGGAGAAGCTGTGGAGAACGTTATGCTGCCTGGAACATCGTTCAGCAGGACCTTTGGTGGGTCAGTGATGGTCTGGGGAGGCAGATCCATGGAGGGACACACAGACCTCTACAGGCTAGACAACGTCATTAGGTATAGGGATGAAATTGCTTGGACCCATTGCCATGGTGCAGGACGATGCCCGGCCTCATGTGGCTTCATCCTCATCCTGGAGGATGAAAGAATTGATTGGGTGATAAGGATTGACCGGCCCCACCTAATAGAACACCTCTGGGACATTATGTTTTGTTCCAGCTAAGTTATGATCTTCATTCTCAGGTCAGCCACTCTTGTGTTCAGCCTCTCTGCATTGTGTTGGCTTGTTGTTATTGGTACCCAGTCTTGGGGGGTGATGATGATATCTCCCCCAGGCCTGAGTCTGTCCTGGCTCCCCCTTTGCCGTAGCATTCGTGTTGTATCTCTTCAATCTCTAGTTGTGATAGGGGTTCGCTCTTACAAATGGTGGAACACTGAGCTACTAGTTGTTTCTTGGTTAGTCTTGATGTTGGGTATCGAAGAATCCATAGTCCCACATCCTCTGCATGTAACCCCTGCCGCCGGGGTTAGGGTTAGGGCCTATCCCTGTCCGGGAATCGAGCACCCTGTACCAGAGTTGGTGTTGCCTATATCCATATATTCACACACGCATGTGTATATAGTGCTGCCCTGGCTGGGAATCGAACCCCCAAGCTCGCTCACACGCACACACACACACACACACACACACACACACACACACACACACAGGGTTAGGGTCCGTCCCTGAGCCTGTATAACAGTTCTTATGAGGCAAGTCAGTGCCCCCCCTTTCTTCTTCTCTGGTTCTGGAGGGGATTTCTTTGCTCTTTTCGTTGCTCGAGCACAATTGTGTTATTGGAGATAATTAATTCCAATCCCCATCAAAAGGCATTAGTGGCCCCGGGGCCCCTGTTCCTGGCTTTCTAGTGGGGCGAATGAAAGGCAAGGCGAAGAAAGGGGCCGAGAGCCGCCTTATTGTGGACGACACTTTTCTCCATAAGGCGCGAGCAGAGAGAATAGGGGCCGAGGGCTTTACTCAAATGATACTGGGGGCCGCCGGAGGGCCCCGAGCTGCCCTGCTCCGCCCCGCCAGGAACATATGGCTCGTATTACTGCAGACTGGGTGGCAGAGGGAGCCGAGAGAGGGCCGCCGTCTGACCGCAGCAAACAAAGACCGCGAACACATCAAACATCCAAAATATCAAACATATCAAAATATCATTTGAAACTCCATGTTGGAGCAGAATATTGTTTCATGTTCCTAAAAGTATCAAAGTATCAACCGTAGAACAATATACACCTTGTAAGATTATTATTAGTATTATTAAAGGTATTTTGGAGGTGAAGTATTGAACAACCTGTTAAAATAATGTACTGCAGTATCAAATACAAAGTAAAGTATACATTTGTACTTCGACAGTGAATATAAATTCAGATTTTTAAAGTCACCTGATTTCATTTACGTCTGAGTCAGAATCAGACAAATCAATAAATCATGAATTTAGTAAACAGAAGATATTGATGATCTTCAGAGACGTCAGTTTCATTTGTCATCATATAAAACTAAATAACATTTTAATAATTAATGGATCTTCTCACCAGTTGAACTGTATTATTTATTAGAATGTGATCAATCAACAAACTAATAATAATAATATGAATTGATATGAATATCGATAATTATCCAATTAACTGCAGATTAGTTTTCTGTCCGTCTCAAACTAATCAAACCACGTGATACATCATCAATAACTGGAACTGAATAAAGAGGAAAGTAATCAATTGCATCGTTATCATAAAGACTCACTGCAACATTCATTCAGATTATTCCTGTTAATTATCAATATGGATCGATCACTTCCTGCTGAGATCAATAACCTTTGATCCAGACGGCTGATACATTGATCATGTATCACCAGAAACCGGTGCATGATTGGATCTGGATGTGGGTTCTGGTGTTGACAGAGTTCCTGTCGGTCGATGAGGTTCTTTTATTGTGTGATCAGGTTCTGAGGTTCCGGTCTTTCTATCGATCGTGTTGCAGAAGTTGTTTGTGGAACAGGATTTTGTTCCCGGAGATCCAAGGTTCCCACTGCAGCAGGTGTGTGAGTGTCTGACAGAAACGGAGACACTTTTTAAAATCTACAAACTGAGCCCACTTTGCATTTGATGCATTTTTGCTGCGGTCAGTGAACGCATCGCGCTGACAGACAGCAGAGAAAATAAATGTTCATCTCTTAATGACATCAGCAGGAACAACAATTGAATTTAAATGTCACATTCTGCATTCTATAAAGATATAATATATTTCCTTATTGACCTTCACTGTTAATATATTTGAGTTTTTTATGGATTTTGTTTGTTGGAAAATTCAAAATAGAAGACAAATACTTTTTGAAACAAACAGACTGAAAATGAACAAGTCTGTTTTAAATTCATCATCTGAGCTCTTTCATTTAGTTTCACGTCGGTGATATTTAACAGACGCGGCTCCTGTCGGCTGCTGTCGGCTCTTCTCGGCTCCGCGTCCTCGTGTCTTCTTGTTGCCGCATCGGGGATCATGTTGGCGGATAATTACAGGATCATTAGAGACGTTTCGCGGCTCTGCGGCCAAAATGTGTGAAAAAGCTTCAGATCAAAGTAAAATCTGTCGGGATCTGTTCAGGTTCACGGAGCGGCGGCGGAGGTTACAGCCCACAAAGAGACACCAAATCCGGCTACAGCGGCGGCGCTTTGAGGCCGCAGGAGGTTCACTGTGTTCGGCTTGTTCCCCAGCATGAGGAGGCCGGAGCCGAGGAGCCGAGGAGCCGAGGAGGCGAGGAGGCCGGAGCCGAGGAGCCGAGGAGCCGAGGAGGCGAGGAGGCTGGAGCCGAGGAGCCGAGGAAACCGCAGCCGAGGAGCCGCGGAGCCGAGGAGGCCGCCGCCGAGGAGGCCGAGGAGGCCGGAGCCGAGGAGCCGAGGAGCCGAGGAGGCGAGGAGCCGAGGAGCCGAGGAGGCCTGATGGAGAAAGACACGAGAGACCCGCACGAGACAAGACGGAGAATAGACAAAACTAAAAGTCCAATAAAGCAGAAGGAAGCGGCTGCACGTGCAGTTAGTTATTTATTCAACTAATAAACGATCGAAACAAAATAACAAATCAAACAATAAGCTGATCAATAGTTTGATAGAAAATCAGATTATTGAGCATTTGATTAAAAACTAAAATGGATTTCGTTTTAATTTAATTTCACTTTTGATTTAATAAATTAAACATTATTTTGTGTTGGAGGGTCCGACAGAAACGGAACCGGCTCAGATACCAGTTTTCCACAGAGCCGGTTCTTTCCAAGAAAACCGGATTTTAAACTTGATTATCAACGATCAATCATTATCAATAGCATTAACAATAATTCTTTTTACAAGCTTTTTATTTTAGATTCAAAAGGACTTTCTGATTTATTTGTGAATAAACCGGATGTAAGTAGAAAACTAGGCTTTTATTAATTATTATCAATGATTAGAGTTTTAATTACATGGAATAAAGAAAGTGAGATTTTTCCTGAAGTGCTGTTTCTCTAATGACAAATTATTTATTGATCACACTAATCAAACACCACTGCAGCATAAAGACAAGCTGCCGTATCAATAAAAACAAGGTAGTTCAGCTTCACAAATTGAACTGATCAGTAATCAGAAATGAAAACAAATCAATAACTGTTTCCTTGTTTTATTTGAAAATGACAGAATAAGTTAAGAACATGAAGAAGAACATGCAGCAGAGTCCAGAACCGACTAAACAAACACGAGGACGTGGGGGGGGGGGGTACATAAAAATGAATATTTTTCCCTTCCTGCCTCCCTCCTTCCTTCCTTCCTTCCTTCCCTCTCTCCCTCCCTCCTTCCCTCCCTCCTTTCTTTTTCTTCCCTCCCTGCCTCCTTCCTTGGTGGAAGATGATAAAGAGGAAGAGGAGGTAAAACAGCCACTTTTTTCCACAAAAGAGAAGACGTCCCGCTTCATTCATGCACATGGTAATAATCAATAATCAATAGTCAGTGATGGGACACAGAGTGGATTTTACCGTCAACAGTCAGAAAACAGGAAGCGTGTTCTCCTTTTACACACGAGTGAGAGTCACAAACAAAGATCCTCACATCTTTAATAACTGATTCAATCATTAGTCGATCGATCGATCAATGAGTTAATCAGCCCTCTGGGGAGGCCCTGAGCAGTTATAGTTATTGATCCTCTCCATCAGCAGGACTACTTGTGTTTGGGAGGAAACCCGGCCTTTTTGGTGTAAGAGTGATCTTTACTGCCGATCATCTGTCAGTGTTGCGGTAAAGAGAATGAATGAATGAATGAATGTCAGCGTTGCCATGACAGCCACACCATCATCATCATCATCATCAGGTGAACTTTGACCTCAGACCCATCAGGAGCCGAAGGCTGAGGCTGAAATATTCAATTCAGCCTCAGTTCAACTTTCAGAGGTTCCCAATCCGTGGGCCGCGCCCCCTGAGGGGCCCCAGGATATTAAAATATGAAACCAGACTCCAAAAATTGTCTTTATCTGAAAACATAACAAAACAAATAATTAAGTAAGTCATTAATAATATTTTAAATCTTCATCATGACTGCCAGTTAATGAGATTTGTGTGAAATTAAACACGACATGAAGCTCAACTTCTCCAAACCTGCTGCAATGGAATGTGGCTTTGGGGGGGGGTTCTAACTATGACTGGTTGGAACCACTGACAGACAGGAAACGTGGCTAACCCTAAACTGCTGGTTTTAACACTTACAAACATTAACTTTAGTTGTTTGTGACTGTGTGTGAAAGGAGAACACAGACCTGGGATCAGTTTAAACAGCTGAGTGTTAACGGGTCTCTTTGTGTCCTGGTTTGGTCACAGTGCAAGAGTTCAGTTCAGCTGCTGCCGAAACCAGCAGACCGGCAGCAGCAGAGTCAATCCGGTTCAGTATCATCACAGTCAGTCAGGAAGTCCAGGACGGCTACATGCAGAGATTTAGAGTCCAAACAGGAAGTGCAGCAGGTACTACGAGGTGTTGAGGAGCGGTCTTGGGTACACCCCCTGGTAGTAGGAGGCCTCCAGAGGCTCCATGGTCCTCCCCCCAAGGCCAGACGCCCCCCCAGTACCGTAGGAGGAGTATTGCAACGCCTCATAGGCCTTCAGGTCCAGTTTGTGCTGTTGCTCTGAAGACGACATTAAATTATTGATGGAGAACGGGTGGTTGAAGGAGTAGTGAGGGTCTCCTTTGAGATGCAGCTGGGACTCATGTGCCATGGAGTGGGGGGGTAATGACAGGGAGGACAGGAGCTGGGAGCCGGACACCTTTAGATCTGATGCCCCAACGACGCCTCCCCGCAGGTCCAGCCCGGGAGGTGAGGCTGCCTGGCTGGATGAGGGCAGAGAGGAGGAGTCCAGGAGTCCAGGAGGTTTGATGGAGTCTCCAGAAGGTGATGCTCCTCCCCCCTGCTCCTTTCTGCCGTCAGATTTGGGCGACATCTTCTTCTCGCACTTGAACCTCTTCTGGCGGCGCAGGTAGCAGCCATTCTCAAACATGTTCCCGGAGTCTGGGTGCAGGGTCCAGTATGAGCCCTTCCCCGGTTTGTCGGGCGAGCGCGACACCTTGACGAAGCAGTCGTTGAAGGACAGCGAGTGCCGGATGGAGTTCTGCCAGCGCTGTTGGTTCTGCCGGTAGTACGGGAACAGGTCCATGATCCACTGGTAGATCTCACTGAGTGTCAGCATCTTGCTGGGTGCCTGTTGGATCGCCATGGTGATGAGCGAGATGTAGGAGTAGGGGGGTTTGGCGTGCGGGTAGCTTCGTCTGAATGCCTTGTTGTCGCGGCCGCGGTTCAGCCCGCCACCACCATACGCCATGCTGGGGCTCATGGTGGGACTCATGCCCCCATACGGGTTCAGACCCATAGAGGCCTGCTGGGCTGATACCGAGCTCATACTGGATGGACTCAGAGCCCCGCCCATTGAGGCCACGCCCCCGCCAAGACCTGACATGGCCGCTGGAGCTGACCCACCCATCCCCCCCACAGGAGCGGGGCTCAGTCCGGTCCCACTGTACGACATGTTGAAGGACCCTGATGTGGTCCCGCTGCTAGACATGTAGCCTGACATGGAGCCCATTCCGAGACCAGAACCCATCCCACTGCCTGCCATCGGAGAGTACATCTGCAGAGAGACCAGAGACTGTTAGACCAGTTAGAGTAGAACCATATAGACCAGGTCTGGTTTGGTCTTTATCTCTCAAAGGTGACGTTTTTATGTCTGAAGTCTGAAAGTTTTAAATGCTTTTAATTTTGTCCTCCAGCTTTGACCTCTGACCTCCAGTTTCTGATCTGGTCCCGACCGGTCTGGACCAGCAGCACTGACACAGCTAACAGTGAGTTATCAAACCGATAAGTTCACACTTTATTATTGATGTATTTATGTTTGATCGATTCAATCATTTTCTGATATTCAATATTTCCAGATCAATATTTATATTTAGTGTTCACGTTTGACTTGTTTGTGTTCGATGGATTACCATCAAATAAAAATCCCCTTAATTGATTATTAATTAGCCGTGATCATCACCAGCCGGAGGCCAGTAATGAATTAAAAAACCAAACCTTTAATTTTAAAAAGACCTTCATTAACAAATCAATTTCAGGTGTTATTGAGGGATTACCTCCTTAATTGATCTTTTATTAACTTCCGCTTAAGAGGATTTTAACATAAAGATGAATGTTTGATGATTTTAACGCTGTTTGTTTTTTCATTCATTGAAACTAAATGAGTCTTTTTATTGATCCATAAACGACGCTTCAATTTCATGACTGATTACACTTATTATATATATTATATGTACTTATTATATATAACCGATTACAGAATAAAACAGGTTTTTATTACAGGTGTATCAATAGCAACTAATTTTAAAGGATGAACAATTATCAATTTATAATAAACATATAATAAATGAATCTGTTAATTACCTCCTGAAGTCACATCACTAAAAACTTCATTATGTCATAATTATTGATCATTGAAAACCGTCAAAGTGTCATTTTACTGTCACAGTTTCACATCAAACTGCAGCTGATCTGAGAGCAGCAGCAGGATTAACAGGTACAACATCACCTGCCTGTCACTTTGGTTGATTTCTGATTTCATCTTCTGAACTCAAATGTTAAGTTGAAAAAATCAGATTTAACTGACTTTATATTTTATATAGTCATATTTCCTGTCAAATTAAATTATGTTTTCATTTCTTCAGTATGAAATAATATTCTGCCCTGACGTCTGCGTCCATTATTCCATCAATAAAACAGTCCGGCGGTAAAACAATAACAGATCAATACAATCGTATTTAACGAAAAGGATTCTTTCATTTCAACAATACGCAGATTCACAGATTTAACATCAAACAGAAAATCACTTTCACCTTCTGTTAACTGCAGTATAATTTATAGAATATATAGATAATATACTGCTGTATATGCAGTATAATTTAGAGAATATACACATAATATACTGCAGTATATGCAGTATAATTTATAGAATATATACATAATATACTGCTGTACATGCAGTATAATTTATAGAATATATACATAATATACTGCTGTATATACAATATATTTTATAGCATATACAAAATAAACTGCACTATATATAGTACATTTTATAGAGTATATACAGTAGAGTATATACAGAATATACTAGTATATATAGAATATTTTAGAGTATATACAGAATAAACTGCAGTACATATAGTATTTTTTATACAGTATATACAGACACTATATATAGTATAATATATAACGTAATGTAATATTCGGCTCTCCAGCTCTGTGAAATAATCCGATAAAATAAAAAACATAATTGATAATCAGCTGATTTTCGTCATTATTGTTGTTATGAACAAAATGATCAAAAACAGATGATCAATAAGTTCAGTGATGAAAGAATCACTTTGAGTTCCCTGAAAATGATTCCGGCTTCTTCCGTGACGCAGCCCCGTCGCTTTATTTTATTTCTCTTTATGTAATTTCACCTTATTTTATTTACTTTTATTTGACTTATTTTGACTTTATTTCTCTTTATGTAGTTCCTCGTGGTCCCGGGCTCCGTGTGTTATAGCTCAGTGGTCTCCTGCAGGTTGGACATTCAGATCTTGTAACTATTTGATCAATAAACATTGTGATCATATAATCAAAGATTCGAACCATCTCCACGTTTGTTTCTTTCGCATCGCTTCATTCTTTAACATTTCACTTGTGAAGAAAATTCATAAGAACTGGACTCAGAAAGAATAAAATGAAACTCAAGTTTAAATGTTTTACTGGAAAACCTCCGAAGAATTTTCCCTTTAAATGCGGATTAATCTGAGCCTAGTCCGGACCGGTGTGACCGGGTCTCAGACCCCGGCGGTAAAGCGCAGTGTGACCGACCTCCTCGCTGTAGTATCCGCTCCAGTCCGGAGCTTCGTGCCCTTCCATCTTCACGGTGCCCAGCATGACGGGAGCCCGCAGGCGGAACACGGATCCTGCAGGTCCCGCTCCTGTTCTCCCGGTCCTGCCCCCGGTCTTGTCTGTCTGCGTCCGGGTCCTGGTGATATCGTGCCGAACCGAGCCGGGCCAGGAGGAGCGGAGAGAGGCAGAGTGTTAGTGAGGAAGAGGAGGAGGTGATGGTGACCTGCGGACTGATGTGATCCTCCTCCTCCTCCTCCTCCTGCAGGTCCAACCCTCCAGGTCTCATCTCCTCCTCCTCCTCCACACACGCGCACACGCACACAGTTTATTATCAACACGAAGAGAAAGGAAAGGTAATTTATATTGATCTGTCCTCCTTTATTCATTATTTTCAGATTAAAGAGAATCAAACAGCTTCATATTTTTAAAAAGATTCTGCAACTGAAACATTAAATATTCATATTAAAGTTTAACAGCTTCACACAGATCTGGGACAAATTAATGGAAATATTAAACTACTGGAATGTATTGATTAAGGGCACAAATCTTGTATCGACAGTAACAT
Source organism: Gadopsis marmoratus (assembly GCA_036023855.1). Classification (NCBI taxonomy): domain Eukaryota; kingdom Metazoa; phylum Chordata; class Actinopteri; order Centrarchiformes; family Percichthyidae; genus Gadopsis; species Gadopsis marmoratus. Next base: position 9,187 of record JAVQJF010116888.1, read on the forward strand.
TGCAGGTCATTTGTTCCTTAATATGACCTCTAAATGAAATAAGTGGATAACTTAACATTAATAATATGTGCAAACAATGTTTAAAAAATCCTGAAAAGTGACCACATCGGATGAAATCCTTTTCTGAATTTTTATTTTAAACGCAGTGTGTCATTTCTGCCTCCAGGTGTCTCCACCGAGACGACACAACAAGACGCCGCAGCGTGGGATCATGGGAGTTGTGTAAGTCTTTCTGAAGTGACTCAGACAGAAATCGTGTTTATTTTTTAATTTCATGCTGATGAAATGACACAAGTTAACTTTAGCTAACCTAATGTTAGCTAATGCAACGTTAACATGCTAGCTTAGCATCAGATGAGTGGACTACATACAGCATTTTAATGCTGACATTTACGTATCTTTAACTGAGGCCATCAGACGGAAATAAAATCTTCACTCAAGGTCACCTTACTCACTTTCCAGAATTCAACATCAAAGTGAAAGGAACGGATCAATGACAGAATCATCAGCCTCATTTTATTTCGTTGTTCCTAATAAACTGGTTAAACATGTTTCGACTTCACTGAGAGTTTATGGCAAATTGAACCTCTACATTTAGCCTTGAACCTGCTGCAGAGTCCTGGACCAGTTGGACCAGTTAGATTTGAATCAACAGCCAGAGTTCGGGACCAGTTAGACCTGGGTTTTAGATTTCAGCCTTGACAAGCTGAAAATCCATGCCGTCTCCTGGACCACTTACAATAATAGGACCTGCTGCAGAATTTTGGACCAGAAAGATCCAAACTAAGCTAAATACTTATTGGACCCAGGCTAGAGCCATGCTGCAAAGTTTGGGGCCATTTAGACCTGGACTAAAACCTTTTCTGCAGAATTCCTGACCTCTTGAACTTGGGACAAGAGCCCTGGTACAGAACAGATCTCAAAGTTCTACCAGTTAGATCTTGATCAAATCCCTTGTTTCAGAGATCTGGCTCTTTTGAACAAAAGCTACTAGCCTCAGTGGAGAGTTCTGGACCAGTTAGACCTGGCCTAAGAGCCTTCTGCTGAATTCTGGACATTTTGAACCCAAATTAAGAGCCCGGGTACCAACTTTGGGACCACTTGAATGTGAATTATGAGGCTTGTTGCAGACAGGACCTTTTGGACCTGGAATAAGAGACCTGCTTGTGAGTTCAGTACAAGATTGAGTTAAGATAAGAGTCTTGCTGCAGAATTCAGGATCCGTTGGACCTTAAATAAGAGCCCCTGTGCAAAGTTTTGGACCACCTGGACTTAAAGAGTCTTACTGCTCAGTTTTGGACCAGTTAGACCTGGACAAAGACCTTTGCTACAGAGGTTTTGATCTCTTGGACCAAAGGTAAGCGCCCTGGTGTAAACCTTTGGACCAGTAACACCTGGTTTATGAGCTTCAGTCCAGCGTTTTGGAGTTTGTGGACCAGGGACTGACCTTGTATAACTGGCTAGACCTGTATTAAATCTTGCTGCAGTGTTCTGGATCAAGTTGGACCTTCCTCTTCCTTTATGGGCCCACTTTGACTGGTCCCAGATGGAATAGGTCCAGTTTGACCAGTTCCTGGCCTGGAGAACTCATAGACAGACTCTTGGTGAGTCTGAATAAACCTGGTCTGAGCTGGTCTGGTTACAGTAGTTTTGTGAGGTGATTTATGTTCATGTTTGTGGGTTTCAGATTAATGAGACGGGAGACACAGAGGTCCATGAAATCCATCAGAATGATGACACCATTGTACAGTGTGTAGGTTGTTCCTGTTTGAGATTCATGACTCAGATCCTGAGGAGGAGGTTCAGGGTTTCTGTGTGACTCACAGGACCGTAAATCCTGCAGCCGTCACACTAAAAGCTCCTCAGTAATAATTATCTGTTACTGTAGAGACTGACTCACCTGTCACCTGCCCATGACCTCCTCCCACAGACTGGCAGACTCCAGCAGACAGGATGAGAGGTCACAAGGACCTGACACTGACCAGTGTCAGAACTGGTACTGGACCAACAACACACCTGGTCCAGGTCCATTCAAGTTCTGGACCTGGACCAGGACTTGAATGCTTTCTTTAGGATCCCTGGAAGGAGATCCATTGCTTCATTATTGGTCCTCAGGAGGACGTTGTCACCAGGAGTGAGGTGATTGCTGGTGTTTGGGCACTTTGTTTGTTTGGACACAGCTGATGATGACTTGTTGGGTCTATACATGTAGAGTTGGTCTAGACTTGCTCTATATTAACAAGTGCCATGAGATAACTTATGATATAGAGCTATATAAATAAAATTGAATTGAACGACCTCAGAGCGACCCGGATGTTCGCCAACGCAAACGACTTCCTGTTCTCTGGTGGGACTTACACGTCGCCAGGAGCAAGAAAACACCTCCAGCCACAACACTTCTCTATTATCGAGAGTAAAATGATTCTATATGTTTTTACTGTGTGTGTTACAGCCTGTTGTTGAAGTCATACTGATGGCTTTGTTTTCCCTGAACTCTTCAACTCTGTTTTATCAGTCCACACACACTCGTCTTGCTGCAGACAGCAGGTGAGGGAGTTTATCTGAAGGTCAAACATAAAGTGTCTCAGCTGAACATCAGGGTCAGAACATGTGTCCTCTGACCCTCCAGGCTCACCTGAATTCACTCGTGTCTCTGCGTGTCCAGCTGACGTCCCTCAGTGGACACCGTTTCTCCTCCTCCTCTGCACCGGCTAGCTGATGCAGCGTCGCAGCTCAGTGTGGAGAGGAAGCCATCTGCCTGTAGATATTAACCACCAGCTGTAACATTAAAATGATAACTTGTCCAAACCATCAGTGTGCTCTTGTTTTCTGTGGTTCTGATGTTCTTGTGTTCAGCTGTTAAAAGAAGTAGAACAAACAGCAGGGTCCCAGTTGAACTGACAGTTTGTTAACTGTGGTGTCTTTGTGTTGTCAGGTGCTGCCACCTGCTGGACGAATGGTGAGCCACCAACATCTACGGTGAGTGATGATCACATTTGAACTGTTTGTAGTGTTAACACTTTGATCCAGCTGCTGTATGGCAGTGGACGTTTATTTTTATTGTCACGTTCCTCACAGCCTGTAAACAGTGTTTTTAACACTGATGATTGGAGCTCAAATATCAATTAACCAATCAATCCCAGCTGAGGTTTGTCTTAAAGCTTTGAGGTGTTGAGGAACAGAACCACATTATCTCAGCATCCAGGTGTTACAGCAGAACACTTTTAAATGAACAGAAGAAGAGTCTCACCTGTGGATCGTTCAGTTCTTAGTTTAACAGGAAGATATGACATCATCATGAACTCTGAATGAGATTATGCACTTTGGCTGCATTACCCAGAATCCACCTGTGAGCAGAGAGAAGGTCTGCAGGAGGAGACAGTGATGGAGTCAGAACCAACATTAGTCCTGTTGGATCATGACTCATTTATGAAGTTGGTTTGAAATTACCATGAGTCCAGATCCAAGTCCCAGATGAGATGAGACCAGATCCATTTAAGCTGTGTTTCAGAGGAAACTGTGTGTTTTGTAGAAACAACAATGTTAGAAGTCACTTGTTTATTAGAACAGACTGTGATTTTCTTTATTACAGGTACACCGAGCTCACCTGAGGTCCTCTGAGTGATGTCCACCTACTGAAGAAGGCTGTGGGATGTTGTTGAAAGCTCCAGGAGGAGCCAACACGAGACAACATGAGACTCAAGACGAGCTTTAGTGACATGACTGTCAGTGTTATTGATCAGCTGCTCAGTGATGGAGGCCTGATGTGAAACAGGAAACCAGCCTGTGGACAGAAAAACCCACATTCATGTCCTGCTAATGGTGAATATTTCTTTATGACATCACAAATCAATGCACCAGACAGGAAGTCTGTTTCTGAGGAAACAAAGAAGAAGAAATAAATATATTCTGGAGTTGCAAGTCAAACTTCTCACAGAAAAAATGAAGTCTTGTTTCCTTAAAGAGTGATTATTTATTGTAAATGCATGTATGAACTAAAGAGCAACAACTAATCAATAAACTGCTTTTGATTGACAGCTCAGCGTCTGCAGGCAGCTTCATCACTCTGTGTTTCTACCTTCACTGTTCACTCAGTGAGGTCAAAGGTCATAGACACCCAAACAGAGCAGCAGCAGGTCATGGTGCTGCAGGAAGACGCCCCCCAGCTGCAGCCCATGGAAGGGCATCCAGCGCACCACGAACACCGACACCACCGTCGTGATCTTCCTCTCTGACTTCCTGCACTGCTGCCAGCCGGCCCGGAGCGCCACCACGTGCAGCTGAGTCAGGATCAGGATGCAGCACAGGAGATGGCCAGCACCGGGAACAGACCGTGAACGCTGCTGTCCAGTGGTGCTCCGGCATCTGCATGTTACAGGCCACGCAGCCATTTAGGTTGGGGGCGGTGGAGAAGAGGAGGATGATGGGAAGGATGACCAGGAGGGAGAATATCCACACGCACACGTTCACCAACTTGGTCACGGTGGGACATCGGTACCAGGACGCCGGCAGTGGGTGCACCGTGGCGATACCGGTCCACGCCGAGGACTGTTAGGCAGTAGATGCTGGTGAGCGTGTTGATGGCGTCCGTAGTGAGCACGAGGCGGCACATGATGACAAACGGCCACCGCCAGGTTCAGGGTGTGCAGGGTGGTGGCCATCTTCATCTTAGCGTACTGGAGGATGATGTAGATGACCACTGAGTAGATGGACGAGATGAGAGCCACGCTGCCTGCGGAGGGCGCACCGCCGCCAGGCAGCGAGCTGTTACCGGATCCGTTCAGCTCCAGAGAGCTCAGAGTACAAGAAGATGGAGAAGGTGGTGTTGTTAATCTGCATCACAGAGATTCACCCAGGCGCTCAGGTACAGAGGGGGGAGGGGGGGCAGAGACTTTATGGTGGTTGGTTATGAAATTGATTGATTTCTGTTTAATCAATAACAGAAAATTAAAACAAAAATAATGAATCTAATAATAATAGAATAGAAGATATATAGAAAATCTCTAAAACAGGAACTTATTAACTTTTCTATCTCAGCCCAGAGATCCGCTATCCCATAATATATGATGGGGGGGGTCATTTCTGGACTGAATGTTTCTGCTCTTCAGGAAACAGGAAGTCCAGTTTGTAAACACACTGTGCTTCCTGTTACAGGCAGATCTGTTGTCCACATACCTTTGGTCATATACAGTTTGAAGCAACATGCAGCCTCTTGTTTAAAACGTTATTTAAAACAGTAAAAACCAGGACTGACGGCGACCAATTTATTGGACAGTTAGATACAAAGGAAGTAATCAGTTTCTGTTAAATGAACTCATCTGTAAGTAGTTTTCTAAAGTATGGAATTAATGATAATTAACCAATTAAAACTCCCCAGAATATTCAGGGGAGTGGACAAAATAATAGAAACACCTGTCAGTATAATGTGGTTATACATCAAAATTATACATTTATGTTTCCAGTGTGTATTCAGACCACAACTATGTTTTTCAGACAAAGCTCAGGGACCACAGCTACCACAGCATATTATAATCCGAGAGTACAGATTTACGCTTGGCTCTGTTTTTCCTCCAGCTGACCCCTGGGGGGCGCCGCCAAGAATTTGACTTGTTTCCAGGTAAGTTTCTCTTGACAGTGTAGATAAAGCAGAACTAAAACAACATTTTAAAGGTAGAATAAGAAACATTTCTGCACTAAAATATCTAAAAAGGTGTTGAGTCGTGTTCTTAGATCAAAATGTTTCCAACAATATTCGTACGCAGAATTAAATGACGTAGCGTGAACAAATGTGACTAAATATAACAGGAATAAAGCTTGAATACATTTCCTCGTCCGTGAACATGATTTCTCCCTGAGTCACATCAGTGCCGATAACTCCCATGATGCCATGCTTCCTCGCGACATCATCAAGGTGTGTGCAGGGACCCCTGGTGGTAGAAATGACACACTGCATTTAAACTAAAAATAAATCATTTCTTACTTCCTGGAAGATCATTTTGGAGACAAAATATTTTCATCCAACAGCAAATTGTAAATGTTGGCATTGATGATGTGCCTTTGACCAATCACAGCTCTCCTCCTTCATGTGGCTACCTTCTCCTTGGCTGTTTCAAAGGATTCCTTGCCATCTTTGCTCTTCATCACCATGTTCTCCGCCTTCTTTATGGCGCGTTTCTTCGACCGCCTAATCAAGCAGCATTTCACCGTCACCCCGACTACTACCACCAGCACCACCAGCACCACCACGGCAACCAGTACTGGGATCAGGAGACCCGACAGCATGCCACTGTCCCCGTCTGTCACCGTGTTGGTGCATGCTGGTGAGTCCTCGTCGTGGTGTTTCCCATTCTCATCAGAGCAAACGCACCTGTAGGAGCCCTCAGTGTTCAGGCAGATGTGCCTACAGGGGGCGCCCCTGCCACACTCATCAATGTCCACACACTTTGCAGAAGTATTTTTCTGGAATCCGTCCTCACACGGCTGGCACACGGTAGTGAAGTTGGCGGGGGAGTTATCCAGCAGCCGCCACACAGTAGGACGGCCCAAACAGTGGAGTTCCACCTGGATAGTGGACCAGCAATCCACCTGGATCCTGCTGCTGTTGTCAGGGTCCAGAGTGAGGAAGCGGGCTCCAGGGATGAGTGGGCGCTGACAGGAGTCCAACCCTGGTGCTTGTTCGGGGTCAGCTCCCTGCAGTTCAAGTCCAGTTTTAGGATTCAGGTCATTTCCTTGTTCTGGTCGTTGAGTAGGAATTTTAGGTTCATGTGTGACTGATTCTGGTTTTCGTGTTGGAGGTCTAGGTTGAGGTGGTTGGTGCATAGCAGTATTAGGTAGCTCTGGTGTAGCTGGTGTAGCTTCAGGTGTTGTTGGCTCTGGATTAGCAGGTTTATCACCGGCCTCTCTGTTTTCAGAGGTTTCTCCTGACGGTCTGTCTCTCAACTTACAGATGAACTGGTATCTTGTCTTACAGGTGACAGGGATCAGACCCCACGTTGTCACCACCGATCCGTCTAACTCCCCCTTTAGCGCCGCACAAAGGACAGCCGTGCAGGTGGACTTTGGCTCCTCTGTCCAGCGGCTCACCTGCGACTCCTTGCTGCCATCCTCCATCCACTTGAATCCTCTCAGTGGCAGCAAGGGAACGACACACTCGTTCCTGACTTTCCTCAGCCCGACCCAGAAGGTGAATTCATTTGGATTAGGAGGTGACGCTGACTTGGAGATGAGCCCGAGGATGTTAGTGACCTCCTGCTCGGTGGCGAGGGTGGTGAGGACGCCGGGCGAACAGTTGGTCATGGCCTGGTCGAAGCTGCCCGGAGTATGGTGGACGGTGTAGCGTGGTGGTGAAGCCAGGGCAGCTGAGATCCTTCTGAACAAGATGATACACATCCAAAAGTAAATCCAGCTGGAGCAGAACCGAGACTCCATCTTCTCTGACTCCTCCTCCTCTGATGTCGTCTGTCAAAACAGAGATTGTTTAATCAAAGTTTTGAAAACGTTGAAATATTTCTAGAAAAGGCAACATTTCCTGCAGAAACTTCATCTTAGAGATAAACTGATTCACTGCTCTGATCAGATTATTAATCTCTCTGTCCAGCTCAGCTGGGACAAACTGACGTCTGGATTCGTTCTCCACTAGAAAAGGTAAGAAGATCAGGAGTCTGCGGCTCCACTCGGCCTTCACAACCACGTTCATTCTAATAATAACAATCCATTTAAGCGCTTTTCAAGATACTAATTCTGTGAGATCAGCTTTGAATCATCTTCAGGTAACAGCAGGTTGAACCCGTGTGGCATCAGGTGTAACTCTGCACATCAAATAAAAGGTAAGACGTGTTTTTCTCATTTACAGAGGTTTGTGTTGTTTGATGTTCAGAACACTAACCCAAATGTAGGTCACTGAATATATTTCGGTTTGAACTCGACGCCATGAAGTTACCGTCATGTTTTGATCCTTTACGGTGTACAATAAACACCAATAACTGGTGTATTGATCATCACTAACTGGTTAATAACAGCCTGTCTGTCAGCAGACAGACCTTCTTATAGTTACAGTAACACACTGATAATGTTATTCTGTTACTGACCACTTATCACATCTTAACATATAGATTATAGATGATCAATAAAGGGATTTAACTGTCACTGAACTGCTAGTTGAGTCTGAAGTTTCCTCAGTGAACATCACAGTTAGATGATGGATAATAAACGTAAACCTCTTCACACCCTGTAAAATAAAGATTGAGAAACATTTTCGAGTGAAAACAGTCAGAAGGAAAGTCAGAGGGAGAAATGTATTGATCATTAAGTATATATTTAATATGATGAAAGGGAGAAAGGAGGCTTGTTCCTGTCAGGAGTCTGATGGATCTCCATTTTCTTACCGTTGAACTGAGTCTCAGCTCGTCCTCTTCACCTTCCTCTTCTTCAGCTTCTTTCCTTCTGCTTTTAATTCTGATGTTTCTCCCAAACTTTCCACGTCTGTTTCTTGTAGTCGCTCCCCCTTCCTGCTGGTTTCTCCTCCACAGTAGCTTCGACCCCCCCCCCGCCCGGGACAGGAAGTGTGTTGAGTCTTGATATGGCGAGCTAGTTTCCTCCAAACTACCTGAAACAAAAGAAACAAACTGCAGAGTCTAGGCTCTGAAACCAGTTTCATGTGTTTGAACCAAATCTCAGCAAGATAAATGTTAATGATCAGCTGAAGAACAGAGGGGATGTTAAAGGCAGGTCAGAGTCCCCTGTAGCTTTATTCAATTCAATTCAGTTTTATTTCTACAGCTCTATATCATAACAGTTATCTCATAGCACTTGTTAATATAGAACAAGTATAAACCAACTCTATATGTACAGACCCAACATTTCCACCAGGAGCAGCACTAGGAGACAGTGGCAAGGAAACACTGCCTTTAAC
>JAVQJF010116895.1:0-59080 GCA_036023855.1 Gadopsis marmoratus
CTCTCTCTCTCTCTCTCTCTCTCTGTCTCTCTCTCACACACACACACACACACACACACACACACACACACACACACACACACACACACACACACACGCACGCACACACGCATACAGTACACCACGTCCCCTCACAGCCTGAGTCAGACATCACAGGGTATTGAGTGGTTGGAAGGGAACATAAATCACTTTTAGATCACCTTGCCTGCTTTCAAAAAAACACAAAACAAAACAACAAAAGCAGAGGTGGGAAACTTTGAAATGCTTTGTAGCATCTCATTTACTCAGGTCAGATTTGTCTGCATTCACTGTAGATCAGTCCAAACAGGAAATATTCCTTCATATTACTCAATTTCAAATGTGAATAGCTGTTTACAGTGAGACACTGTCGAATTTACTTTTACACATTTCTAAGCATAGTGCTTTCCATTCATGCTTTAAAGAGGGAGGTTCTGGATTTATTTATTTATTTTTTACATTGCAATTTATCGGTGAGGAGAAGCAAGCAAACATTTCTTACTGGCTTGTGTTTCTGGTTGTTCCTGGTTGAGTGCTTGGTGATGCCTTGACAGGGGTTCCACGTTGTTGCTCTGACGTCAACCAGATTGATATGAAGCAGGCGCGGCTGGATGGCGCGCTGCGGGTTTGCTTAAAGTGAACATGCGATAAGGAGACGGCGGAAAGATGCGGACAAACGCGTTATGCTGACATGCGCAGACGTAAAAAAAAAAAATGACTCTGACATGCGTACCCTTGCTCCCCTCTCTCTCTCTGTCACAAAGACACACACAACTAGCCACACACATGTCTGGTTTCTCTTCCTCCCTCCCACAGTGTCTCTCTCTCTCTTTCTCTCTCACACACATTCCTCCAATCAGTATTCAGGGGCGATCAGTATTCTGAACAGCTTTCCAGGTTGGCCGGACGCTGATCCATCAAACCTCGACACCGTGTTGCTTTGTATCTACGGCAACCTTCAGCGTTAAAGAGGAGCATCGGCGGTCCGCTGTCACCAGGAAATTCACTGTGCATGTATGCGTGTATGTATGCATGTGCGTGTGTTCACATTCATAGGCACTCTCCCAAATATACTGACACACAATCATTCATGCTCACGTCTACCAAATAATTTATATCTTAATGGCTGATGTTACCGTTTCATCCAGACACTTCACGCTCCCAAACTCCCTCCAATCACAAAGAAGTGTGTGTGTGCGTGTGCGCATTTGTCTGTAGCAGCCAACTTAGCTTGTCTCTTTGATCAGCCTGTAAAAGCACCGAGGCGTGGACAGATAGCTTGGACCAACACACTATCGCTCCTTCACTCCCTCTGAGCCTCTCCTTCCCCCTCACACATTAATCGTCGTGAACACACACCGACACACTTTCCCCCCACGTAGCCGCATCTCACCCATCACCCAGTGGCTGTGAGGAGGATTGTGCTGCTGCCTCCTCAGCTTTATGTATCAGGAGCGGCGAATACATCAGTTTCGGTTTATCTGCTGTCCTCTTTATACTTGAAACTGTATCGCGCTCAAAGTTGAAGTATAATCTTACATAACAAAAGTGAGTGTCACTTTGCAACCTGATAGCAAATATTGATGCTCGGTGGACAGCTGCTCTCTTTAGAATCATCACGCGCTGAGAAATAATCTGTTTGCCTTCCACTGCAGTCACAACAACAGTAATTAGATTTACTGCACTGCCTCAGTATTTATTTTTTTTTTTACAAACATGGGAACTTGGGAAATGAGATTTTGACTTTATCACAGGTTTGCACAACACAATAAGTACGTATTTCCTTCTCTCCATTCCTTTCCCTTTTCCTCTCCACCCCCCTTCTCTGTCACTGTTTTCCAACCCTAGATCAGTATATTCATGACCCACCTGTCCAACTATGGCAATGATCGACTGGGTCTTTACACATTCGTCCACCTGGCCTCCTTTCTTCGCTCGTGGACAAACATGAAACTCCACACACTCCCTCCCCTGCAGCTTGCGCACAAGTACTTCCAGCTTTTTCCCGAACAAAGGAACCCACTCTGGCAGGTGTGTATGCGTGGATATTTGCACACATGTATGGGCTTGTGTGTTTCTACACTTGCCTGTACATTTTTACTGTGCATCTGCATGCAATAAGATATTCTTATTACAGAGATTAAAAAATATTCAGGAGGAAATTGATTGATTGTGTGAGCTGTGTGATGTGGAACGTGCGTCCCATTTTCTTTTGTGCTGTTCAAATTATGATGATTTAATGGGAGTTAGTTTCCACAACGCTAACTCAGAAACCTGGAAAAGATGGCAAGATGGACTATTTAACTAGTATTTCCTCTGATTTATTATAGTAATTTTTTTTCCAGTGACTTATGAATTTAGTTGTAGAAAACGAAGGTCTGAGAATTTGATAGTACAGGTGTTCAAGCAGGTTTTCTATTCTTGGACTTTCTTATAGCACTGTTTGAAAATGTATATGCAGCTATATGAATTTGTGCTGTCTTCTAAGCCCACACAGGCTGGGGATAGTTGTATGCATGACACATTAACAAAAACGTCATTCATCCATTCTACGTGGTAAATCCACTATGCGCTGGATGTATCGGCATGTATGTTTTTGTGTGCATTATATGCACATCTTTACGTTAACCTCTAATCCTCATCTGTGACTCGGTAGAACCCATGTGATGACAAACGACATAAAGACATCTGGTCTAAAGAGAAAACCTGTGACAGGTTACCCAAGTTCATGGTCATAGGACCACAGAAAACAGGTAAGCTACACACAAATACACACTGAGATGTGCACATGCAACAAAGAGACTCCTTCTGTGTGCCCAGGTGTCTAGATCCTCAATATCAGAGCCCATTCATTTAATCCCCCTAGGTTCTTTGGTCCTGTCAGAGGGAGACAAAAGAGGAGGCTTTTACCTCCTTTCTTCCACCCACATACTATCTACTACAGATGTGTAGAGATACAGTACTGACATACTACCCTCCCCTCTTTCCTTTTCTTACTTTGTGTCTGTCAAAGAGACAGAAAGAAGAGGAGATTATTAAAAAATCTATATGCGCTACTTAGATCCATCCGTGTTGCCTTCATGTGGTTTCTGGAATTCTAATTGCTGGTGTTTGGTGTGAGAGGTGAGGAGTTCACATAATGCTGCTAATTAACCAGGTGATAATTTCCTAAATGGGAGGAGGGGTCACTATGGCAACATTAGCAGCCCAACAATGACTGCGGCACAATAAATTCTCATTTTATTGCAGGGTATGTCTCACATGTCAGAGATGTCAGAGCAAATAGGAAACAGGGTGAGGGAGGGAGGCAACAGGATGTGTGGGAGTAAGTGTGTGGGGATCCGGGTGAAAAGCGAGCTCCTGAGGGTGAGACAGAGGGCACGACTAGAGCCCCAGTACTGATTGGTGTCAAATGGTTTTGAATCATTTGATGGGGAGGCCTGTGATCTTTGCAGACACATGCACACATAGTGTGTTCTCAGCAAGATATAAATCTTGCGAAGGGAAAAATCATCCAGTATGGATCAGTGGATGACAGCTCTCACACATACACACACACACACACACACACTCTCTGTGTGCTGAATTAACGAGCCAGTTATGAATTATGCCCTTTCTTCCAGGAACGACAGCACTTTATCTCTTCCTACTCATGCATCCCTCCATATCCAGTAACTTCCCCAGTCCAAAGACTTATGAGGAGGTCCAGTTCTTCAACACCAATAACTACCACAAAGGAATTGACTGGTGAGAACACACACAAACACACACACACGCTTACCCCTATCCTTCATTCTCTCGATGCCTTTTTGTTGGTCAGAACCTAAGGTGAAATGAAAGATTATAAACAACCTTTTTTCATTTTGTGAAGTTGTCATTGACAGTAATGTGTCTTGCACACTTCAGTGATACATTAAGCAGTTAAAAACAGTTCTTCAAAATGATCTTTTAAGCTTGAAAAGATAAGCCAACAGACATATGGCTGTCTAAATTGACCCATAAATGGGTTACTTAGCTGACAGAGACACATCTGGTGCAGTCTCCAAAGACATCCAGAAAAGACTTAACTCTGAAAATTCTTCATGAAGCACTGTTCAAATTATATTGTCAAATTAATTTTAGGCTCATTGTCAAAGCACAGATTAAGGCCATAACTTTGTGACTTCAGAACTTGAATCTGACTTTGAAAAAAGTTAGTAGTGTACACGGGGCGTGACTGAGTTTGCAGCAATACTGTGGTGCTTGTGCATAAGGTGTGTTTCATGAGTATGTGCATTTATATTGCTTCTCGATTTTCTGTGTGTCTGCTGCCTCAGGTACATGGAGTTTTTCCCTGTGCCCTCTAATGTTAGCACAGACTTCCTGTTTGAGAAGAGCGCTAACTACTTCCCCTCAGAGGAGTCCCCACGGCGAGCTGCTGCCCTGCTGCCCAAGGCCAAGATCATCACCCTGCTCATCAACCCCTCTGACAGGGCCTACAGCTGGTATCAGGTATGTACACAATCACACATCAAATGCCAGTGACTGTGCGTTTTTTATTATTTTAACTCCACAGCTGCCTGCTTCATCATATGAATATGACTTCTTGCTTCTTGTCTGTATGGATTTTAATTGAGTTCTTTATCCAAGATTGTTTTTGGACCCTGATTTGTCACCGTGAGTGTGGAGTTAATGAGCCGGATTCATCCATACGTCTCAATGTGGGAACTGTCACAAGAGCCTGAAATCTTGTGCTTAAGTCTGTTTGATCAATGAGCCATGAATGTCAACAACGTGCCAGCTCAAAATGTTGTGTCACTGTCCACAATAATAATTGTCTCTCGTGCAAAGTTGTAAATACTTTGCTTGATCTTTAACTTTATGAATGAGACCAATTGTAAGAGTGAGATCTTTGACGCTTATATGGCTGGATCTGCTTACCTTCCTTCCCAGCATCAAAGAGCTCATGAGGACCACGCAGCCCTGCGGTTCACGTTCTATGATGTCATCAGCGCAAGACCGGGTGCGCCAGCTGAGCTCCGCTCCCTGCAGAGCCGCTGTCTCATACCCGGCCTCTACTCCACACACCTAGAGAGGTGGCTCACTCACTACCCTGCTAACCAGGTATGCACAGCCACAGATACAGAGAATTGCACTCTATTGCACTGTAATTCCAAACACTTACATTATACAGAATATGATGTTAAAGCAGTGCATTGGTGTTGTAAGGTGATATTTGTTGTTCACAACCTTTGAAGAAAAAGAATGAAAGATGAGAATTTATTTTTTTTTCATTTACTGCCTTTGCTGGTGTTTATTATGATCAGGCACATAATTGAAGCAATGGTAACTATATATTTTGCATTGTCGTCCTCATTTGTGTGTTTAGATGAGAACTAGCTAATGACACTTTGTACTTTGCCTGCAGCAAGAAGAAAAAGAGTAAAGTGATATATTACATCTGCTGTCAGAAAACTGTTTTCCAACTTTTGTGGCTGTTATAGAAGTGGATCATGTTGCACTAATCAACCTGCCCCCGTGCTTTTACTTTTACCCATTACCTAAATGCACTATTTATAATAGTTATTAGTACCCAGTGTTACAGTATGAATGTATCTGTGTGTAGGTGATGATCATAGACGGCCATCTGCTGAGAACGGACCCTGCAGCAGTGATGGATGAAGTCCAGAAGTTCTTGGGAGTCACTCCTCACCTCAACTACTCCCAGGCTCTTACGTAAGTCTATCTTGCCATCTCTCTTTAGTCTCTTTGATCCCTCCCTGGCGTCCTGGGCTAAGGGCACCTTTCACCTGGCGTGCACTGTGAGAGAAGTGACTCAAGCTACAACAAGACTCCAAACCCAAATCTGCGTGAAGCCTGACATCTACTGGTGAACAGCGGGGTACTAAACCGGCCATCTCCTCTCTGCCAGTCTTTGGTGCCAGGTGGCGTCTTCCTCTGCAAAGTACAGCAGACAGTCACATCACCTGGCACCAAAGATCAGTCATTAGCAGATGGTCAGTTTGCTACTTGCGTTGAGCCATTACATGGCCGCTTTTTCAGTGGGTTTAGGTTTGGGCTATTGCCAGTATTTTAAGGAAAGAAAAAGAAAGGAACGTGTGAGCAAAGAGGATATGGATACAAGAAGAACAAGAAATGATGAGACAAAGGAAGAGAAAAAAAAACAGCAATGAAAAAAGGCATGGTAACTTGATGAGTGGAGGCATTCATTTCACTTTAACTCATTGGCACATTTAAGTAGATCAGACATGGCAGAAATGGTAAATTAACAAAACAAGGCAGTGAAAAGGAATAATTTATTAGTGTCAAGAAACGTAGTAGGTAATTTTGTGCATCACATTCCTTTTTATTGAAGAATGACTTGATAAGCCTGATTTTTTTCTGATTGCCAAGTAATCAATGATATACACTTACATCTGGCAAACGCTCCTATTTTAGGCATATTTTTCAAACATGTTAGGAAAATGAACATCCATTTTCATTGCTTGTGCACATTGTACAAGTATACAGTATGTATATAAGTATTTATACACACACAAACACAAGTTCATGAATAATATTTATATTACATAATAAATACATAAATTTGTTCTAGCAATAACAATTTGATGCCTTCTCTTGCAAAAGGATAGTCAAGTGCTGAAGTCTCAGCCCCCCTGGGCCGCTGGCCTTGGATCAAGTCCCAACAGAGCACTGACTGTCTCACTTACACTGCCTGCCTGTCTGTCTTACAGCTGTCTGAATTGAATAAAAAAAAGTATGAAAGGTTAGAGCACTGCACTATGTCAATCCAAAAGAGCTAAAACAGAAAAGACGCCAGTAACCACGATAAATAACCAATGCAACGTTTATGAACTAAAGATAGTCTTTGCAGTCTTTCACATCAGATAGAAAAGGCATCAGCAAAAGGGAGAAATGAGCGGTTACATTGTGTAAGTGATAGAAGATTTTTGCAAATATTAAAATGTACCTAAATAAGTAACTTGGAAAAACAATTCCTTTTAAATATTCTGATAACTGAGGCACATTCTCAATAGTAAACTCAAAATAATTAAACTCAAAAGCATCATCATGTGTTTATTCCGTAATACATAGTAATCCATCCACTATCTTCATCGCTTATCCTCAGAGGGTCGCGGGGACCAATGTATTCAGATATTAAAATGTGGAATATGTTGGAAGGTGTGCTTAAAATATACATGTCAACAAAATTCTCCAAAGTTTTAATACAACTCAGGAGAATTAGCTCTGGCCTGTTGATGCTCTGTTTCAACTCATTCTCCATTGGAGATGTTGCGTGTGAGTTTGGGAGAAGTGGTAAACTGTTTATTTCTCAAGCGCCACTCATCAGAATGCCATCTGCCTGCAAGCCCTCAAATCTCCAGACAGGGACGTCTAGAATTTGTAGCTCAGATTGGGACAGACAGTGCCTCTGTCTTGAATCACGAGCCCACATGCATGCAAATAATTTGTAAAGAGATGCATATTGACAGAATAATAAGGAAGCTGTTAGTGCGTTTCCTGTGTGTGTGTTTGTGTGTGTATTCTGGGTGAAGACCGAGTTACACAAAAGCATAATCTTTCTTTTCTCCTCATTCTTTTGACATGGCAGCGGTCTGACAGATCCTCAACACTGCAGCCTATTTATTTAATCCCCCTCTCCTTTCTTCCGCCTGCCCTGTCAGAGGAACACTGAAGGAGAACCACTTAACTCTTTTTTTCTCTCTTATTCAGCCAGTGACACATGCAGATAAAGAACAATATTTGATCTTTCATTCATATCCACATTTATCCAAATAGCAGTTAACGATAATGAATATCTTTTTACCTCTTCTTTAGCTGTACGACTAATGGAGAAGCAAGGTGCATGAATGTATGCATACATAGGAAATTACTCCAAAATATACATGTTATGTATGCAGTGGATAAACATACATGTATACACAATGTGCACATATACACTTAAATACACACACAAATATATATACTGCATGTATATGAATGCATAATACACTGCTCAAAAAAATTAGAGGAACACATTGAAAACACATCAATGGGAATAAAGATCCTGCTGGATGTCTATACTGGTATGGACTGGGTAATGTGCTTAAAAAGTGTTCTTTTAATTTTTTGAGCAGTGTGTATATACTCTACAAGCACATGTATTTACTAGAGCACTTTGCTTTGAAAGTCACCCACTGTTTCCTGTGAATGTGACAGGTTGTCACATGACGCGTTGCCGGGGTGCACTAGTCTTAGCAGTGTGCTAACAAGAGCGGCAGTTTGGTTTCACGAGGGACGACAGTCAGAGAGACACTGATAGCAAAAGAGTAAGAGACAGACAGAGAGTGTGTCGAATGTGTACTGACATTTATGGAGTGTAAGATGGCATCATCGTAATTTCTGATAAGAACAGACACTTTTTCTTCTTTTTCTTCACACCAATACTGAACTTACTACTCGACTTACTTCGCATTCAAATGTATTAAGATTTCTTTTCTCTTCTGTCTGCCTCTGGCTGTGTGTTTCTCTCAGGTTTGACCCTCAGAAGGGCTTTTGGTGCCAGCTCCTTGAGGGAGGAAAGACAAAATGTTTGGGAAAGAGCAAAGGGAGAAAGTACCCTCCTATGGAGCCAGAGGTAAATTTACGCATTTGAATTCAAATAGGTTTCTGCTCAGTGGGGAAAAAATGATGTATGCACTGAATGAAATCTTAAAGAAAGAGCCAAAGAAAAAAGCAGCAGCCTGACTGACAGTGACAGCCCAGTGCCCTCCATCGCTGTGGCAAAATTTCCCACAGGATGCAGCACTGAGAGTTGAAACTGTCAGCCAATCAGATCCAGCCAGAGAGTTACAACCTACTTATGAGGACTGAATAGTGACACAACACCCGTGAGAGAGAGGATGGAGGGGAGGGAAGGAGGATTAGGATGGAGGGAGAAAGGTAGGAGGAGAAAATCCAATGAAATAAATCTTTGTCCTGGATACTGAATCCACAGAGGAGAGACCAGACCTGCAGACAATGTATCACACATTTGCTCTCACATGAAGACAAACACGCAAAGATACAATTTGTCTTCCCACATGTGCTCACACATGGCTAATGGCTGCACCTCAGTATCACCTGTAATTAAACTGTATTTGAGCTTCCACTGGGGGAACACAAGGAGAGGACAGATGAGGAGGGAGAAGATGGAGGGAACACCAGGGAGGAGAGACAAGAGAGGGGAGGTGAGGGATGTACACTGGAGGGAGAGAGATAATGGATCTCGTGCATCCTTTTCGTAATTTTCTCCTTCTCTCTAACCTCTCTTTTCTTTCTCTTTCTGTTGCCACTTGGTAGTTAGTGGCCCTAAAGACCTATTGAGGAGAAATAAACTAATCTGAAGATGGTGGCACGTCATTAATCTCTCTCAAAATCTTGTTTGCCCCATACTCCCTCGCTGTCTTATTTCCTCCTCTAAATACTGTATCCCTCTTTCCGACCCCTTTTCCACTCCATGCACTCCTCCCCTTTCCTGCCTCCTTTTGTCCTTCCTTTTTTCCCCATATTTCTTTCTATCCTTTCTGTCATCCCCATCTACAACCTATCGAATCCCGACTCACTAACTTGTATTCTCCTGTATTGTATTCTTTGCCTATTTGTTTCATTTCCTTCTTACTCCCCCCCCCATCTATCGCTGCTCACCTCCTTAAATATTTTGCTCACACACTTCCACTTCTTCCATCGTTTTTCCCCCTCTCTTCGCTCTTCAGGCAAATGCATATCTCTCCAGGTACTACAGGGAACACAACGTGGAGCTGTCAAAGCTGCTGCATCGTCTCGGACAGCCCCTTCCCTCCTGGCTAAGAGAGGAGCTGCAGAAGGTCAGCAGCATTAAACTCCGTGACACACCTCTCACCAGCTTATAAATGATGTCAAATTTCCAAACAAATTTACATCAGTAGATAGGGAAAAAGATTCTCTTAAAGCCCCTGAAAACACAGTTTCAAATCATAAGTATGTCTTTACAAGATTATTTGTTTGAAGTTTGTAAAAACCTTCTTAGTTATTATTTATTAAACATTTAACTGCTAAGATTCTGCTTCATCAGGACTGTGAAAGTGTGGTTATTTTAGAATGGTCTGAAGTGTTAGGCCAGTCCTAATTTTGCTATTATATTAGTTTAGCCACTTAGCCACCGGACCCCCAGACAAATCTCCAGTGAAAGGTCCTTGGAGCTGTTGAATTGCTCCAGAAAGTTAACGTTTTCTGCTAGAGTGAACGGAGCTGAGCGGTTTGATGTGGGTGCTCGGTCAACCATGGTTTTTAGTTTGAAAGAAGTCCTAATTTACCCAGAATCTGTTGCAAATTGGTTCTACTTAAGATAGTCATGTACAAAGACAGCTTTGCAACAGATACATTTCTATCTATCTGAAGTCTGACATTTAGTTAGATCTAAGTCAGGATTTGATCGACAGTGCTAGCAACATAAGGATGCATCCCTCAGCAGGGATTAGATTTAGATTCAAAAGTTGCTAAACACCTTTTTCCAACAGAGCCCTGCCCACTTCAAACCAGTGAGAAAAGCAAGGACAAAAACACAAATACAGAAATCTCTCATGTGAAATAACTAGAACCGTTCTGACTTTGGCAGTTTGTGTGTTCATGTAGGATCCCATCGCTCAAAGTAAGATAGAATATGTTTTCAGGGCCTTTAAGTACTATATTAAACCATACGAAGCAAGAAGCAAAATGTTTGGACAGAGTACCATTGGATGTTGCAGAATACAAAGAAAATACAAATATTGCTGGCTTGTAAGGGGAAAGAGATATCTTCTGAACTTGATTACCTCGTAATCCTGTCAGTGCATTCAAAGCATACACTTAAATAGACTAAGTGCTGTTGCTGTCAGCCGTCTCACCGTGATCTCTGCAAAGCCCTCTTTCTTCTGCAGCGCTCAACATTGTTTGTCTTTTTGTCTGTCGATTTGTTTGTCACTGTTTATGAATCAGAGGGATCCACTTGACAAGTCCGCTTATGTTTTCCAGCCCATTCACAGCAATCACAGCATGTGTTCATCCGTTTTTGATAGCTGGCATTTGGATCAATAAGCAAACAAAATGGAATTAAATGACTTTTCCCCTCTCTGTTCCCGCTTCTCTGTGTTTCCCTCTTCATCCCCTCCCTCTCTTTACCTCTTTCTGAAGGTTAGATAACCTTTGCATCCATGAGCCAGGGTTAAAGGTCAAGGGGTCGAAGACCAAGAAGTGACCAGGAGCACCTGACCTTCAGATGTCTGTGGCCTTTTAGTGAACCCTGAGGTGAAGGCAAGGACGGGGTGCCTTGTTTCACCTAGGAGCTGTGACGCTGCTGAAGGCAGCATAAGTGATCAACGCGCAAAGAAACTTTGGTGGGCTGACACAGAACTCTTCAAAGGATAGATGGACGGATGAGTGGAGGAATGACAGCTTCACGTGACTCAGACAGCTCTGAAAAAAGTGGGACTAAAAGGAAAAACTGCACTTCAATGATGAAGAAAGCTATGGGAGACAAAGAGCATTTGGCAAGTCTTTGATGCCCAAACCCTGTTCGGAACTGTGGTGAACTCTCGTGCAGACCTGCAGCGACTGTGATGGTTATCTATGTAGTATTATTCTTGTTTTATTTTCACCTTTGATTTATGATACCAGAACAGCGCTGGTCTGCTGTGCGTGGTTCCCATAGAGATGACTTTGCACTAAGTTCTGTTCCATGTATCTCCATGACACAAAAAAACACAAACGCATACAAACAACAACAAAAAAACGCACCCAATGTGGTTTTGTTTGACTTTTTAAATTTTTTTGTCACGATAAGTGTGAATAAGCAGGGAGGGTAAGTGCATAGACTCAGGGTGAGTGACAGGTTGTTACTTTCCATTACAGGTTCCCATTGTTAATTCATTCATTGAGTTAATTTTTGAAAGTGAAGCTAGTTTCTGGTAGATCTGGTAGCCTTGTTCACCCATAGAGATGTTGCTTCACTGGAAAGTATGGACTGGAAATTAGTCACTGAGGCAAGATTGCATTGCCCGCACATTATTTTCCTGTGATAAGTCATGCAGAAGAACGCCGTGTCCATTTAGCAGAGCATGAGCGCTGATGATTTCAGTACTGACGACTGAGAAGGAAACTGACCAAAATGAGCCTAATGGATATGGCACTTAATTCCAAGACCCTTTAAAGTAGCTGCTGTAACCGCAGGCAATCCTTGTTTTGTCAGTGTCTCATTCAAGTCTCAACCTCCTTTTTTTCCCCCTCTTTAAAACCAGTGGCCTACGTTGTTGAGCTTCAATTTGAATGCAAAAAAACCCCTAAATGTCAAACACAGAAACCAAAATTAAAGAAATGGATACGACTGACAGCATAAGATGTTTGTTTTTTATTCTTTTTTAGCAACAAAGAAACACAGATGAACCCTATTGTGCGCACACACACACACACACACATGCATTATCTTTATGATTGACAATAGATTTTTTGTCCCTAAGGTAAGTGACAATGACACTCATGACAGTTTGCTGTTCGAAGAATTTGTGCCATCAGGTATTGCACTGGTCACCATTAACTAACCTACCAAGCAATAATTTTGAGTTTAATCGACAAGGTTATTTTACTATTCCTGTTTTTATAATATAACACAGAAATGCACAGAGCACACATCATCAAATGAGACTGCAAAAGGCAGACAATGCTGTTACACAAAGGTGACAAGACAATAAAAGAAAAACAAGGAAGAAAATCAACATAGACAGAGAACAAAATAGCACAGATTCTCACCACGTCCCACTTGTTTGGTAAATAACTGCATTCGAAATTGGGCTATGTGATGACAGATGTTAACGCAATGAAATACCATGTAAGTGCAGGTCTTGGTGCAGCAAGTGAACATATTCTTTATAATCTTCCGAAAGTCGCACCATGTTACTGGTCACATATGATGCATTAGTCCACAATGCACACACATCCCGAGACAAAAAAAGTAATACATTAAATCACATCTATTGACCCATTCTGTTAATGTTTTTCTCAAGTCCGCCTTGAATCCCTCCAGCTTCATATTAGCTTCAGACAAACCTCTAAATACATTTGTTCTCAACACGGACTGTGGACTTTAGACTACTGCTAAAAGCTTAGATTACTGTTACAGCGCTTTGGGAACCGTTTCAACGGTTGAAAAGCGCTATACAAGTAAGAGTCCATTTACCATTTTGTTCCCCATCACTTACATTGAAAGCGCATTAGGAAAGGTTTTTTAAGGGCCAGTATGAGCAGGAGAGATGATTACAGCAAGCAAAAACCAGTTTCAATGAACATGATGGACTGACTTGCAAAATTGTGAGCAACATCCTTTAAGGTACAATACAGTAATCAGATACATTTAGCAGCATTAGAGGGTTTGGGTAAGTGTTTTGATTTACTGCAGTGAAATTGTATTTGTCAGTCTGCTATTTTTCGTCAATGATGACGTTTAGCCATGAAGCCACAAACAACCTACACGTTTATGCCTCGGGAGTCTAAACAACACTGTCCAAGCAGGTCTGGAAGGTTTAAGCGGAAGACTGTTCTGAATGAGAAATCAATTTAAACATCCATTACCAGGAAGTCCACAGTATGTGAGTGTTGGAGAGAGAACATATGATCTGTTTATAAAAATACACAAGACATTTTTGACCCTTTAACACATTTTACACCTACCTTTTTAGTAGAATATAGATTAAGGTTCAATATACAATATGGCTTCCCATAAATCATTATCTTTATCTACAGTAGCTCCATCCCTGCAGTAGCCCATTGTGTTTGTAAGGAGCCAGAACTGACTGTGTAAAGGGCTGAAATGATTTCAGGTATTCCAGTTACGGCTCATTTACAGCAGGGTTCAATCTTTACTGCAGGGGCAGGAAAGCAGTCAGTGTTTTACTAGCTTAGTCTCTAGTCTGCATATATCTGAATAAGAACCTTTTTGGAAATTATATGGTTCTTGGTTTGTTGCAGCACAGATTAAACAATTGAAGACAAAATATTGGCTTGTGATTGGGATATTTAAAGGGGGGTTATTTACAGCCACGGCAAAGATTTTGGTTGTTGCATTATCTTTATCAATAGGTGCGTAGATCTGTTTTCCCAATCAACTTTTTAAGATTATACTTTCAAACATGAAAGTTCAACAAAAAAGGGGCCATGATCCAGATAAAGAAGGTACCCTCAAGTGTTGCAGATCTAGATATAATCAGTCTAAAAGTAGCACAAATCCCAAATCTATAAACCTTCAAAAGCAGCTGGTTGAGGAGGGAGTTTCTAGCAGCCAATTTGAGGTGCGTGAGAACAGGTTTAATCATTATCCTTAGATCTTTCCCAACTGGTTTTCCCAAGTGTTGCCAGAGTTTAAGGGATGAAAACAGATATGAGCCAAAATAAATTATCCGTGTATAATGAGACCTTCTGTTCTGCACCACCTCTGGTGACATCTAATATAAGCAGTATTAGTGCAGAGAGCTATAGCTGGAGGTTCAGTGGGAATAGCATAGACTAGAGTAAGTAAAAAAAAATGGCAATGCTTTCTGGGTCCTCATTCATCGTTATATTAGATTTAGGTTTATGCACAATATTGTGATTTTTATTTTTGTATGTTGAATAATTTGAATAGAACCAAAGCATGGGCTTTGAAAATTAAACTATCTAACCTCAGTACCAACACAAGAATGCAAAAACAATAGTGACATTATGAACCTTTATGAATTACATAGTCAATAAAAAAAATATATATTCATATATATATTTCATATATTTGTGTGTTAATTATTTATTTATTTTTTATATTTTATTTGTTTCATTTTATTTATTTCAACCCAAAGAAAATAGAACACTTTACAAACAAATTAGTTAGAAATTTTGCTTTTCACATTTTATAGTCATAAAATTCATTGAGCTATGATATTTGATTTTCTATAATATTCACTATATACTGTATAATGAGAGCCAATGTTGTGTAATGTGTGATAATGACCACAGGTGGGTGCTCTCAGACAATAAGGACAACTGTGTTCTGGCTGAGAGCAGTTCTTGAAAGTTCAGGCAATCAATTTAGCAGATGTAAGACAAGAGAAATAATTATGGAGTTGCATGTTTACTCCCATAAACATTCAGTGCAGCATGTTGTGCCCGCTGGGCTCATTAGTTAAAAGAACTCTCTGCCTCAGTGTTCACGTGTGTGCAAATTACATTTGCATAACTACCATTGTGCAACCATCGCATCATAATTTAAGTTTGATCATTTTTATTATTTTATTTTATTATTTAAATGTTTTAAACATGTGTAACATCACTATGCACCATCAAAGGTCTATGAGGGTGAGAAAGGAAAGGTTAAGAGATTCAAAGGCAGTGATACATAATACTAATGTAATGTAATGTATTATAGATTGCTCATTAATTCAATATTCTAAAATCAAGTTGGCTTATCTAAAATCACATTACGCACCACTTTCAGAGCCAGACAACTTTTTACTTTTACGACCACTTTCAACATAATTTGGAGCATTTTTCCAGGCTTATGGTTTTGTATGCATTCTCAAATTCTTTTGACATCAAAGTGGGAAATTAGATGACAGTAGTCATTATCTCAGTTAGGTCCAGATATGGAAGGTAAGTAAACATAAATCATACAACACAAAAGATTACACTTTTCAGCAAGATTTGCAATTGCAATTGAATCTGCCAATGTGATGGGTTGACCACAAGACGGTGCTATTCTATCGGATATTAAAAAATACTGTACTGATATAAACACTGTGTTAAGGAAGTATTTGGCTTATAGGGAGAAAAAGCATAAAACCATCATAATAATTGAAGTGCTTTGATACAAGAAGCAAATTTATAACCATAGCTTTTCAGAAATTAAATTATTGCACTTAACATATATTTTGAAGCACATGAGGAATAAAAAAAAAACATGCTGGAAAGATCATATTTTTTATTTGTTGCCAAAACGTCGAACTGTAACAATTGGTCCCAGTTCTCAGATGTGTGTTGAGTCAACATGACATGTTTGCCTTGTAAATGAGAACAACTCAGAAAATGGCTGCCATTCCTGTAGACCCTGGCTGTGAGTGTGTGTGCATACGCATTGTCTGACATAGTGGTGCTCACTTTGACAGTTTACAGCCAGAAACAGACCTGAAAGACCTCTGTTGTTCCAGCTGCACATCTCCACCTTTTGGATGTGTGTGAATAACAGTATTGCAACCACCACTTACAAGTATATGCAGAAACACCACATTTTTTTTAACATAAACAGACTGTGGCCATTATGACTTAAGTGTAAAGTAAACACACAACAAACTCACTTTTCTGTTCTTTGCTTTTTTACAAAAATCTACGTTCATGCAAAATTGTTACAGTACATTACTGTAAAACATAACACAGAGACAGTAAACACCAAATAAGAAGGCAGTGTAGTGTGTTTGCTTTTTCAAGTGCACCAGATTGTCTCCCTTCAGTGTTGTCAAAACCTCGACAACACTAAACTATTCCACCAGAACAAAAGGACATGAATTAACACTTAGAAATGCTGTTGTGTGCTTTGATTCAGAAATACGTTAGTCCCTTCCTTTCTCTGCAAATACCAAGCAGCACTGAGAAACGGACAAATACTGATTGGATATAAATTATGAATGCCTGAGTTATTACTAAGACCTGAAATCTGTTTTTGACACAGTTAAACAAAGAGCACAATGCGGAAACATTACATAAACACGACTGAAACGAGGTTGACAGACATATTTCACTTTGGCAAATGTCAATATGACTAAAATAATTAACACAAATGCACTGAATATCATGCATTAAGTACCTAAATGGGGGGTTCTTAGTGCAAGTCTGCAAATTCATATCATGCCATCACTCACTGTGAACGCACGAGTGCATGTGCGTATACTGTATGTTTGTTTTTACACTGTGGTCCCTTTCCAACATGTTTAGTCACATATTTCACATCATAAATTACAACATGAGTTCATAACAACAGCAAGCACAGAAAACATTATTCAGAAATAATAAAATAGAAAAGAAGTTGGTGTAGTATTCAAGAGACAGCAAAAATATATTTAAGATGTGTGCATGTTGTGTTGAGATTTAACACCATCCAAAATCTTGCTGCTCATGAGAATATTAAATCGTTAAAATAAGCGCTAAGGATGAGAGAAAAGACATGCCTTCATCTCTTCAACAAATATAAACAGTTTGCAGGAAGAAAAAACTTAAATTAAAAAAAATCCAGCGTTGCCTTACAACTTACATCACTGGATAATTAGGTCGTAGCATCATGACATCATTGTTCCGCTGTCACCTGACCAATTGAGTTTCTCCTTTCTTTCTGATCGAGAGGTCAGTTGTTTAAGTCAGCCATTCACCTTTCATTGCTTTTTCTCTTTTCTGTCACCACGTCCAATCATCTTGTGTATCCAGGAGCTGAAGGCAGAGACTTTGGTGTAGACGCCAGGGGACTGCTGCGTCCGGCAGGCGTGGCCCCAGGACGTGACTCCGTAAACCACCCAACCCCCTCCTGGACGCTCACACACCAACGGACCTCCACTGTCACCGCGGCAACTGTCCACACGCCTCTCCGGCTGGATGCTGCCGGCGCAGAGCATTCGGCTTGTGAAGGCACTGTGGAAATGCTGCTGGCAATGACGACGGGGAAGTAAGGAGAGGGGGGCCTGCTGTAGGGTCTTGGAGTATGAGCGGCCTGAGGACGAGGGAGAGCGTTAGAGTTTAGGATGATGGGTTTGGAGGAGTCAGAAACTGAAAGGTTAAATATATAATATAGCTTTCCAGTAATTTAACTTTCCCTTAGGGGTGTAAATGTTGGTCAGTCAGTTCATCACTTTGGCCATATAGCGCCACCAGCAGGTTGACGTTTTTGGTTAAATGGCTGGACAACAATTGGATGGATTGCCGTGATTTTTGGTACAGCTCGTTCATGGTCCCTAGAGCTGTGTTTAACTTTAGTGCTAATTAGCCATTGTTAACATTCCAACAAACTAACTAAGATGCTAAACAACTTGCCAGCATCATCACAGTGAGCGTGTGAATTCTGACTTTAGCATTTAGCTCAAAGCACCAATGTGCTTAAGTGAAGCTACTATCATGGCTGTAGTCTCTTAGTCTTGTCTCTGTGAGTGACTGTGAATGGGTTTCTGTAACGTGCCTAAACCTGTGTACATTCCTACACTATTTTCTATTTGTTTTGACAGTTGTGGGTGTGAAGCACACAGGGTCCCCCATGTGCATGACATGTGCTAAATATGTTCTTTCTTTTGAAGTATTGCTTGCTTTGCAAGCAGGCAGAAGACTCCACCTCATTTATCACAGTCATATAAAAAGCTCTGTGACTTTTCTCAGGCATTAGAGGGCTTTAATTTAGAGATTAATCAATATCAAGGTTTCTGGCAGAGTCTAAGAGAAGCTGTTTTCTTTGATTCCTTGAAGGTTCCTATTACATTTCTTTTTCTGGGGAAAGATACGATTCTCCTGCATGCTCCTTAAGTAAGAAATGATCCTTCCATGGATATCCACACATGAACATGGTCAATTGCGTTCGTTGGGACGCACGACCAAGCTGAAGGGAAGCATTGCTGAAAACCTCTACAGTGGTGATTTTTCATTTCTTGACCACACGTTGATATTAACGGTCCACGGTAGCTTAGGGTGGTATGTATGTGCATTATTTGCTTGCATGTGTGTGTGATATCAGAGTGGCAGATAAACAAATGCAAACAGCAGTAGAAAACAGACACCTCGCCTTAATTTAAACAGCCATTCCCAGCATCACACACGCTAAACAGCCTGCATCATCACACATTAAGGGAACTTGTAAAAACACTCCCACAAACACACTCACATGTGAATTCATGTGACATTCCTCGATAGAGAGAACATGTTTTGCATAGCATGTGCTGTGTGACCTTCTGTAGCACTTTGTGACTAACTTGCTATGATAAATGACATCAGCATGTAATTTAAAGATCACTAACAGATGTGGGTCCGTGTTCACAGTCAGGTGCATGAAGTCAGACACGTGCAATTACTGGTGGAGGATCCTCGTCTGCTTTATCTGCGTTTGCAGTTGACTTTCAAAATAACTTACATATGGTAGGAATACTATTGTGGTTACAGCACATGACTGTTTTACTGTCTGTCCAAATGTACAATAATCTTTCCCCCAAATAACTACTCCCAGTGTGATATTATTTTGTTTTATGTTACTGCTTATTGTTTTCCAGTGCTTTTTGAACCTGTAGAATATCTTCTACCTTCCAACTGCCCTGGTAAATATTTTTATGTAAATGTTGTGTATTTCTAAGATTTCTGTAGATTCCATGCTATGATGCAACTTCTTATTCAGTTTGCATTAATTTAAAGACAGAATTTAAAGTTGCTAGATTTAGACAGATTTTAACAAGTGTGAGTGGTGGGTGACTGGAGGAGGAATGAACCAACATTAAAGAACACCCATGGTTATAGTTTATGCTTGTAAAAATGTATAAAGTTAACATTACAGAGAGGAGAAAAGTGGAAATAAGCGCCAACTCAAATTACACTGGATCTGTGTTATGAAGTCATCTCTTTTTATCTGCACTGCCCTTAGCTTAAAATAATTTAAAGGTGTGAAGGTCTTACATGTTCCCATATACAGTGGCGCTGATGTGTTAAATACAACACATGAAAAATGAAATGGACAAGAATGAAATTAAATAATGTCACATTTTGCACCTTGGGCCACCATACCCACCTCCCCTCCACACACACACACACCCTCACCTGTGTCACCCCAGCCTGTAATGTGACAGTTGCTGGCTTGTTTGAGCACTCTCTCTTTCCTCATGGGCAGACAGGCGGGAAGAACATGACGGCTGAATGACACGCACTCTGCCGGCATCTGGCTCACTGCGCCCGATGACAGACGAACCAAGGCCAGGTCGTAATCATTGCTATGGGCGTGGTAGCTTGGGTGGAGGACAATCTGATCAACGGCGTACTCCTCTTCGTACTCCTCAGGGACGAGAGAGTGGTAGTCGCCCACTCTAACTTTATACTGCTTGGTGCTGTTTCCATACCTGCAGAGAGGGATGGATGGAGAGACGCCATTAGAGAACGCGTGTGTGTGTGTGCGTGTGTGTGTGTGTGTGTGTGTGCGATCCCACTGGTGATACATAAACCATGACCAGGTCTGCTGAGAACGTAGTCATAAAAATCTGCACTAGTTGTGGAATAGATTACGTTTTTCTTCTAAATGTGTAAGGCTTCATAGTGTTATTCTCCCAGCAGTAGTTTTATGCGATTATGAGAAACAGTGCAGCCTAAGACCATCATGCAGGGGTCTCATGGTCGTTCCACCAACTTGCCTGATTTTCAAAAAGGTGGCCAGCTGTTTTGTCTCTGGTCTTTTAGCCTATTTTTTTTAAATGCGTTTATACATTCCATCATTTCACTATGAGTCATGCCTATGAAAGGCTTGCACACTTCTTGCACTACTTCTTGGGGATATAAAACAGAAAACCTGGACAGAGAATTTGTTTAGGAAGGAAACAGAACTATAACTATAAATTTGTCATTGTGTCTGTGCGTTTATGCTTTTATTATCTGACTCATGGGTTGACATAATGAAGTGTTTTCCACATTTTCCATTTCCTTGTTGGAGATGTTTGGCCCTTTTGAAATGGAGTGGGAGCGCAGGAGAAGAGCGGAGTAGGGTAAATCAGGGACAAAGACAAGACCAAAGGAGAGGGAAGGAGGGAGGGAAGAGAAGGAGGAGGAGAGGAGTGAAAGAAGGAGGCCTTTCGAAAAGAGCCAAGTCTCTGTGTCCAGTTACAACTGGTAGTGCGTTTCCGGAAAGACCTCCTGACCCGGGAATGTCACAACGTTCTTGGCAGAGCGGTGACACTGCTGACCAGCCATCCACGTACAGTACATACCCATCTACACGTACACACAGCCACATATGTTTTGAGCTAGGCTGATTCGCTGTGTCTACGCAAAGCTAATGAAGACTGCCAGGATTGTCCCTGTGCTAAAGGCAAAATCTCAGGATTAGAATGGAGTGTGAATGCGACACCTAAATTGGCTTTCACACATCGTTGTTGTTGCTAAAAGCAGTTTAAAATCTGCTGGAGTTCTGTTACTGTTGGCAAATCAGCAGCTGTACAGCCACATGGTATAAATAGGTTTAATACGTTGACAGCATGTGACCACTGACCTCAGGTCAATTTTTATGAAGCTACTAATCGGTAACGGCAGTGTAAGGGATATGGTAATATGATCGTGTTAATTACATTTGGTGGATGTTCGTTAACATGTCATTATAAAATCATCTGTGCTTGTGTGCAAATTAGAGCGAGCAGAGGAGGACATGCCTACTTGTTGATGTATTTGTATTTTCTGTGTGTTGTGTGACTGCAGTGGTGTATTTGCATGTTGCTATGTCTGTGTGTGTCACTCTGTTTTGGCTACCAGTGGTGAAAGTTGACACTGCTAAGTCGGAAGTCCCTTTCTTGGTCTGCATGCTCTGGCTTGCATGCAGCAAATTACTTTTCAAAGCTGTCATAACTTAAGCTAACAGCTCGGAGCACTGAAGACTGATATGTGATCCAGCAGGCAAGAGAAATGCTTCATAGTGTCTGACCTTTCTTGTCTGCTTGCAATGTCTAGGGTAACAAATATCCCACACAGAGCAAAAATACCACAATTTTCTATCATTTGTGCAGTAAATACCACATTTAGGTGTGCACTTATAGTGTACTCTGAGCAACAACACACATTCACAACAAATACATAACTATTACGCTAGAACAGTGTTTGCGCTGTGAACATTTTGTGTCAATCTGCAGCAGTTAGCTGAATGTCATCAATATGGCTCTGATAGGTGAATCCCACGAGCTACGATCAACTATAAAAAGCCGTTCAATATAAAATGCAAAGACTGAGGCAGTAAAGTCATTACGCTCATACTAACATATAATTACTTTGTTTGGATAAAGCCTGTCACTTATTTTACCTTGTACAAGCATGACTCACAACACAAGAACAACCTGACAAAGGCAGTGTCGTATTCGAGGCTAACCATTATGGCTGCAATAGTAGCTACTGTATATTTTTAAACGACTTGCCATTGTTAGTAGAGAATCAGAGTGAAACATATGATTTCAATTACACTGGTGGTCAACTAACTGCACCGTTTGCATTAATCAGTCCTCGCAGTCCTGATTGCTACATCCCATGTGGTCTTAATATGCAGCACAGCTGTGTGTTTCCTGTGTGGGTCATTTTAAAGAAGAAGATAGAAGAGTCGCATCGCAGAGCAGAGGTTGCTGTATTAGCAGCACAACTTTGGCAGTGGAAAAGGTACCGGGAATGGCTCAAGAAATGGCGCTGGAGAGGATTCAGTGAATGACCTCGTCCTCTCTTTAATGTGGAAACATCGGGATTTATAGTGGTGGAGCCACTTTTCCTACCAAACCCAAATGTTACCTGGTAACGCAACCAATCAATATTATCCTTAAAATTCAGTCTGACAAGCTCATGTGTCCTGTCTAAATATCAAATGCAACTTTCTCAGCTCTTCCTCTTTCATTTCATTTTCCTTTTTTCTTCCCGCTGCCTTCTCTGCTGTGTGCATTAGGTGATGGATTTGTAGTTGGTGGTGCCACATGGAGATCCAGACCAGAGGAAGTAACTGGCTGGCTCCCTGCCACCTGCACCACGGCCAAACCACCACTGATTACTGCTCTCATTGTTGTGGTTCCCATCACTTAAATGTACTGGGGAAGGAAATAGGTTGTGCAGCTCTGGTGTAGCTCAAACTACAGGCAAAGGCAAATGTATGCACAAGCACACCCTCATTTCCATGAATAAAGATAACTTCAAAAGTCCCAACATATGCAGAAAATCCAAACACACTGTAAAAGGTAGATGTGCTTGTACATGCATATGTCAGGAGGGCAGCTTTAAAAGTGGGTTTATTTCACAGTGGCTTTAGAGCACAAAATTATTACATCTTTAAATTGTACTTAGTGTGTTTTAATTGTATATTTATTTCTTACTTTATATTTTTAACAGCGTTTCTTGGTTGCATTTAGAGAGCATTTTAGTGCGTGTTATCAGAGTGCTGCTTGTTTGCCTTTCATGCAACGTGGACTGTGTTTGTCGATGACCCACGTGCAGAATGTGACCACACTTAACAAGCTGCAGACTCTCAACCAATCACAGGCCCTCCGTTCATCTTCTGAGGTGAGACTGTGGGAACATGTGTACACCATGCAAAGCCTGTTGCGGACGCTGACACCAGGAAACGCAGACTGACCAGGGACGAGAGGGAAGACACTGGCCATGTGTATTGAAAGGCCCATAAACAGATAAGTGAAGGAATGTTTCCTTGCTGGCTGTGTGTGAGATATTCCCGCTTTGTCCGTTGGTTTGGGCCACAAAACTGTCCATACAGGCAGTACACTGGACTACTGGGCAGAGCTAGACGTAAATATTGATAGTCAGTGACATTGGTTTTATTTGCCTGGAATGACTTTGACTGTAATCTTAATTATTTTGGTATTTATTTTACCCAGACATCTTAGTCTTAGGTTTTATTCATAGTAGATTGTTCCTATTTATGGCTGTATCCAATTTAGAAGATTTATTCCTTGAATATTTTTTTCCATGATTCTCTTGATTTTTATGTAATAATTCTGCATTAGATTTTAGACATTGGCCAATGGTTGTTTTTAATATTTTGTGTAAATAAATTATTTTATATAAATTGAATGTGAGTGTTTGTGCTGTGTCAGCCCAGGATCCACCCTGAACCTGCCGTATGAAAAAATAAATAAATTTGAACATAGCGTTTCAAACTGTGCCACAGGAAAAGAGAGTTGATGCGGGCGTGTGTGTTTGACCTCTTGAAGCAGTGTGCTGAGGTGAGTACCCAGCAGGTGTCAATGAGAGTCGCTCCACACACCAACCTCCCGTCTCCTCGAGATCCTCGCAAACGAATCGCAGCCTGCCACGGCCAGCCACCCCTGCAGACATGAACACACAGCCAATCACGAACACATAAGCAATTCTAAAAGTGCACAAACACCTTAAAATGCAAACACAGACACACAATCCACTACAGCACTTTAACAAGAGCAAATTGAGTCCTATTCAGACTAGTATAAACAGGGAGCCAACATAGCAAGACGCATATTCAATCCAAATATGATTTATGTGATATTCTTTGGAGGACACTAAACATCCTGACATACCTGTCAGAATGAGTGTACATTTGGCTAAATGCGTACATGCACACACACAAATAATATAAATACTCAGTATGAAAACATTCTTTAGTTTAACATTTACCCATAAATGTGGCCTCTCTCTCTCTGTTTAACCCAACCTCTTTCTGCCTCTATCACACACACACACACACACACACATAATAAGACAAACTCTGTGTTGGCCTTGCACACCTGTTTCTCTTTAACGTAACTCATTCGAGATGACACTCTAACATTTTACGCTGACATTCTTATTCACTTGCATGTTTCCACCCACATCTAGTGTATGTTCATGTTTGTAAGTATTGGAAGTACACACAGTTGAATAATTCTTTCCCTGTAGCTCCAGATCAGCTGCTTTCCATCTACGACTTGTTGACTTGGAAATGTGTCCAATATTCTTTATTTTATATGTCTTTGGCAGGCGTTCTCTGTGCTTTCATTAATCCCTCCTGTCCTTTTCAGCTTACCTGAGAGAGTTTTCTCCTCCTATGATTCGGCGCTGGCGAGTGTGTTTGAGCCGCAGGCCACAAATTGAGCTGACAGGGTCTGACAGAGACAAAAGAGGAACCATTGGGTGTGTATATGTGAGCGCATGTGGGAGGGTGATGATTGTTAAACCATACATTTAGGCTCAGATGTTGCAGGAGGTTAAGTATTTAGACTGATGGAAAAATAATATGACTTTTATTAGTACATATGAACCTGAAATAAAGTAAATTCAATAAATAAGAGATAATTTTCATCTGTGCATGTGATGTTAAAATCTACAAACAGAGGTTAAGTGCTTTTTCAGACGATGTCATTTATAATATTGAAGCGACAAAACACCCTCCTGCCCTGGTCTCACATATGTGCACGTGAGAAATGGAAGTAAAAGCATATGTGCAGGTAACAGATAGCATTGTGTGAGTCTGTCTCTGATGTGTGACAGACAGAGTGAAGCAATAACATTGTTCTCTCCATTTTACCATCTGGATATATGCACGTACACACTGACGTCCTCCCTGCTGTCCTCACAGAATCTTACCTCCTGACTTTTTCTTTAGTCATTTGTTTCTCATTAGTTTTCAGTGTATATGACCTATTGGAAATGTTTGCCAAACACACTATAGTCTCAAGCCTGCTCAATGCACACCCAGATGCTCTAAATAAATCACAGTAGCTCCATTTTCTTTCCCCCCGGAACAACATTAAGAAAAAAAAAACAGACCTGACTGGCCTTTGACCTCTTTGTAGCTGGGCTGCAATTCACCATAGTCACAGATGACCCCAGCATCCTCACTATGGCGACAGTTGTGTGTGCCGGGTGCCTGTTTGATGCAGTCTGCTAACGAACGCTCCTCGCCGTTGCACTTCACATTGTCCACATGGATAGGCCCCGTCCCTTCCCCGAAGTACGCCATGACACGGGCCTTCGCCACCCCACTGGGGAGGATGGGCAGGACACAGAACGCACAGACATTTCATTGCTACTGCCTTCTAAATTATATTAAACTGGAAAACTGTTAGAGCCATCAAGAAAGTGGTTTAATACTGAGGCTGAATATAAAACAAACAGCAAAAATAAGTAAATAAAGGTTTATAGCACAAAACAGTTACAAAGCATTAAAGCATTAAATATCAGAAAGGCAGGATAGCATGAAATTCAAGAGCAACAAAATAGAATTTAGAAAACAGAAATAACATCAACAAAAAAAGATGAACATCAGTTAAGAAAACTGAGGGAATATTAGTCTTGAGAAGTTTTAGTTGAATTGGATCATCTAATAATAAGAGGTAAACTATTCCAAACGTTTGGACCAAAGACACTAAATGCTCAGCCTCCCTTCATATTAAACTAAGCTCTGGGAACATCCAGTAGACACTGGTTAGCCAACCCGAGAGACAGTAAGTTGCTATATGGACACAACAATTCAAAAATGCACTCAGGGGTTTCACCTAGATCCCACCCGATAGGTAAGGACTAAAGTTTTATATTAAATTCTAAGCTCCACCGGCAGGCGATGGACAGAGCACTCTGCTTTTGTTAGAAGACAAGCTGCAGAATTTTAAAGTATTTGCAGATGAGCTACTGTTACACTTTGAAATCTCTATTTTGTGTAACAGTCTAATGAGATTTTGAATGTGTAGGCCAGATTTAATTATAAATTTTGTTTTGTTGGGCTGTAACATGTTGATTTTCTTAAAAAACTAACACTTTTTATTAAGTGACTAAAACTCTATTATGTATTTATTAAGTAACTCTATGCACCTTTTCCAAATTCCATTTAATCATGCGAGTTGAATGTTGAACTGCTACATCTTCCTGTCTGTACACGTGTGTATAAGCATATAGGCGGGGATGACGTGTCAGTATGTCGTGTTTTGACATTCTCTGGCTGTGACGCAAACCAGGTCAAACCACTTTTAAAATCTGATAACGGCAGTATTCGTATCACTATCCCACCTCTGACTTTAATTAGCAAACAGCTAACGCACAGACGCCTGTAGGCTGTGGTTGTGTGTGTGCGCCTGTATAGGTTGTAACTGTGATTTTAATTATGATTGAGAGATAACTGCCTGGGAGGATCTAATGTTGCGTCCCTGGCGTTTGGTGGGTGGCAGGTCTTGCATCCCACTCGTCCGAAGGGAATCTCATGTCTCTCATTGAGACATCTAGCATTGTGTCTGTGTCTCCCACAGCTGCCTGAGCGGTGCTGAGCATGAACCTCCAAGTTACTTGGAAGTAAGCCTAGAGACTGACATCAAGCCTGCTGGATGTGTTTCTGTGGCAACACACAGTAACACATCAGTCAAAAAATCTCCTTTGGATACTGAATGCTCAAGTTAGACAGGAAAGCCAAGTGTTTTCTCAGACATCATATTTCATCTACTGTCCATTTGCCATAATTTCTCTTTAAAATTCTGAATAACCTTTTTTGAAATGGCATTTTTGTTAGTGGTTCTGTTTTACATATTGCAAGGAAGGATGTATGAATATTTGCAGCCAACATGACCTGGAAAAACCATGTGCTGCAGGCAAACATTACAGTTTGGACAAACTTCAAAAAGGTTTTCAGTCTAAGCAAAACGTCTTACTGTTCCATTCTTGTCACATGGCAGCACAGTGTGACTGTAAAGGCAGGATTACAATAAAACCCTTATTATCTATCATTTATATTTAGTTTTTATGTCTTTAATTTTATTTGTATATCATGACTGAATTTGTGTAGGTAAAACACTTTGAAACTGCCTCAGTGTCTATGACATGTAATTGTGCCATATAAATACATTTGTGTGGCAGAAATAGTACATAAATGGCTGGAGGTGGAGAAAAACATTGCCTTATTGCTCCATTAGCTTTTCTACAGTAGTAGTATGAAGTTCAGTACAATTCAGTCCACATTATGGGCTTTATTTAGTCAACAAATAAACATGTTGCCAAATTATTTTTTTATGCTGGTAAATGTTTCCCTTGTGAGTCTGTAATTGTCTCATGTAGGTCCTCATTCAGGGTGACTGTGGGTCATACTGTTAACTTTGAATATATTTGTGTGTGTGTGTGTGTGTATGTTTTGTTTTATCACCCCCAGAGCAACCTCAAACCCTCTAACCCTTGGAGAGCTGCTGTGTGTGTGTAATGTCCTTTCACCACGCCCTGTGCGAGACCGAATGATCCTAACATGGGCTTTTACACGCCTCCAACACGCTCCTCTCTCACGCTCCAGATGTGGCTTTCATCCACAGACAGATGTGTCACAGAAAA
This sequence comes from Gadopsis marmoratus, assembly GCA_036023855.1. Lineage (NCBI taxonomy): Eukaryota > Metazoa > Chordata > Actinopteri > Centrarchiformes > Percichthyidae > Gadopsis > Gadopsis marmoratus. The sequence goes on from JAVQJF010116895.1 coordinate 28,099, forward strand.
TTGTGTGGCTAAGGGATGAGTATCCCTTCACTGGGGAGGGATAAGAGAGAAAATGAAGAGTTTTCCCTTCCCATCACATTGCAATTGTTTTGGAAAATGGGACAGTGTCTCAGAGGGAGGAGATAATGGGACACAGAGAGGATGAGGTGAGGTAGTTTTCTTTGCCTCAACATATCTGTCACTGTGAATATGTCATTTGCACAATTGGCCTGCCCTTTAATTGGATGTTTATTTTGGCTCAGCAAAAGGGCACAGCTAAATCCCTTAATAAAAGGCAGCTGGCCGCACACCATACAGGAAGTGTACAATTTTTTAAGATTAATTAATGAAACATTGTCATTTTACATGACTCAAAGCGTACTGTAGGTTTTCCACTATAGGTTTGCTTGAAACTCAAGACGTGTGTGATGGGGAGCAAACTAAAAACAGAGAAAGGTTGAGAGATGGAGCGATGAAAGACAGATGTAGAAAGTGGGAGTTGGTGTAAGACAGATGCCAAGTCTAAGAAGTGGTGATTGATTTTGCAAACGCAGTAGGCAGTCTGGATTCACTTGAATGAGTGTAATGTATAGTGGTCGCATTGCAATGCCACAGCTCACTCACTGAGCTTTTCTCCCACATTTTGCCTCTAGCCCAACATCCTGACCATGACTGAAAGTAAAAAAAAACATGTTGAAAATGAGAAGGATAAGAAGACAGATCTGAGAACAATGGACGGTGTGAGGTGTATGGATGAGAAAGAAAAAAAGAAAATAGAGTGCTGCAGTATTTGCAAGTGTCCTGATGCACACGCACCCGCAGATGTACTGTGTACATTCAATGCACACTTAATGGTAATGTATCTTGGGCAGATTGAATCTATCTGCTATCTGACACCAAAAAGCCAACTGTAAATGCAGCCAAGAAGGACTGTAATATGAAATTCTGTCTACATACTGAAAAGGGATAAATGCACTAGACCTGAAACAATTAACAAAGGGGCTACTCCGACACATGTGCACCCACACACATACCTGTATCCCAGCTGTCGACACACCACCTCAGCGTCACGATCAGTCCATCCGTCATCACACACAGTCCCCCATTGTCCAGACAGGTAGAGCTCCACACGGCCTTCCCTTGGGCTCTCTCCTCCCATAAGCCTTACAGGCACACCTGAAGAACACACACACACACACACACACACACACACACTTAGACCGACTACACAGACCCTGCGGGCGGAGATTTATGTCTGTTCTCCAAATTTACCCAAAACCCATGGGTGCAGAAACACCCTAAGACACTACACACACATTTCCTAACAAGCCTGATCTTCCAGACTAACACGTCTAGTAAATGGGGCATGTGCGCTCATGTTCCTCAACAAAGGAGGTACCTTTAACAACGGTCTGTTTTCATGCGTCCGGTAGGGGAAATTGTTGGAAAGACTCCTGTCGCTACGAAAAGACCGTTTATTTTCGTTGCCTCTGCGTTTCTCACACGTTCCCTCTCTTGTTTCGTTCTCGCCCAAACCGAATTCGCTCACACTGTTAATCAAATCAGTCTGGGCTTCAGGTTTATACAATCCATCATCGTTTGTCCACACACGGATGCCCAAGCATGCACAAATACACAGACTAATTTCCTTTAAGTGGATGCCGATGTCTTTTCCATGTGTGGACAGTTTCAGGATCAGTTGACACTCCTCTAGTCCCACCAAGTGTCAGGTACTTTTAAGCTATTATGTATAGTATACTGAATATAGATGGTTGTTGCGTTTTCGTAGCTCAAACATTGTGCACAGTAATATAATCATTCTGTAAATAGTGGATCCTAAAACGACTTCAGCATTTGTCAGTTCAGCCCGAAATCATTCCCCGTGGCCGTATCGAGTTGAACGACATGCTGCCTGCAGACACTGTGTGTGTGGGACATAAGAGATGTGGGAGGGGGAGATTACGATTGGGGGAGCTAATTGTGGGAATGTTTACTTCCTAGTTGGCGTTGGCTATTGAGGAAATGCTTATCTCATCACCACTTGCTTACAAACACAAACACTGTTCTTTCCCTCTCTCAGGCGACAAACACGCACGGTACACTGCATGCAAAGCTACACGTAGTCAATAAGTATAGCATGCAATTCTTGGAAACAAGCTGGTACTTTTGACTTGTGGTTTTCATCTGAACAATGAAGATCCTCACACCCTTCAACCATTAACAATATATCTTAATCATATCTGAATATGTGCGCACTAATCGTGTCATATATTCAGTGCCATTCCTTAATCGATTGCAGGAATAAACAAATTAAAAAATCTTGACTGAACATTTTCCATATATGTTTAATATGAATGTGTTTTGTGATCTGTTGATATAAATCATTATCCAGAGAGAGGAGCAGTTATTTCTTCAAGGGATCAGAATTGTGTGCGGGTAATTGAAATCTATTCACAATGACACAAGATCAAGAATGTTTTTTTATCATGTTGCAGTGCACATCCATTGCTATGTGCTGAGCTTCTGCTCAGGGTGTTGTCTGTCTGTCAGCTGTCAATATGATTTAAAAGGAGAAGGTATGTCTGATGCTCTGACACACCCCTAATCTGATGTTTTCTCATGAGAGAGAGAGAGCTCAAAGCACAGTTTCGCTTATCTGCTTTTCCTCCGTTTCCAAAAACAACATAAACCAGTCTGCCTGTGGCAGGGTGAGAGGGAAGCAGGGATTATAGTGCAACACATAAACACTCAAACAAATGCACACCAACAAACGCACGCACACAAAAAAGCATTGCAATAACGACACAATTCTTCAATTCTATCTGGAGGCTATAGAGATAAGTTTGAGTAATGGTGATATAATTCAGCCTTTCCTTCCTTTTCCAGCAAGTAGTAACACAACTGAACCCTTTCTGTGTTCGTATAAAGAGGTAAGAACAACAGTTTTGCAGTAACACTGATTTTGTGTTATGTGATCGTGTGTCAACGTGTCAGCACGCTGGTGCCTGGTTGTTATTTTGCAGTTAGGTATAGTGAAGAATAGTGGCAGGAGGGAGCCTTACTTTTGGTTTGCAGTAGGTCCATTTAATCATGATGACGGCCCAGTTATTAAAGCAGGACAAGCCAACTAGCAGCTGTGCGTATTAGAGTTAGCATGACTTACATCATCCTCTATCTGTCTCCTGGAAAATCTTGACTTTACTCTTCTAAGTAATACGAGATCCAATTGACTGCAGGTTGAGTTTGGCAGAGATCTTAGAAACAGATTTCAGGTCGGCTTACACTTCCGTCACAGTTATAGTTAAAGCAAGTGAAGGGAAATGACATTGAGTCTTTCATCGTTTGGGTTTCTGCTCTGCATTGCCGAAACCTTATGTGTGCTATTAGTGCAAAGTTAAGTTAAGCTTCTACAGTCCCTTTTTTAGATAACATTAATTCATTGCCATTCAGCAATGGCAACACAAAAGAGAGATAAGAGTGAAGCCAATCTAACACAATACCACAGATGCCTGCTCACGGTTTTAAGATGTTAAAAATCAATCATCTCTCACACACATCTGCTGTAACTTTTTAAGTCGGTCTTACAGAAAGATATCATTCTGTCTTACTTGTTGGAAGACTTTCTCTATTGTGCTCAGGGCTGCAGGCGATGTTAACATCTTCATGGTGTGTGCAGTCATGACGGAGCCACTCCCTCCTGTTGCACAGCAATAGGCTAGGCTCTTTCCCTGTGCAGCTCACATCATCCAAAAGAATGGGACCTGAACCCACCCCGAAACGTGGGACCGGGGTGATGTCTAGTCCTTCAGAAAGGAGAGTCTCGCCTAATCTGCAAGACAGACATGTAAACACATTTTTATTTATTTATTAACAAGGAATGAGAGTGCGTGTGTGTGTGTGTGTGTGTGTGTGTGTGTGAGTGTGTGTATGTGCCTGTCCGTGGGCATACTTCACATTACCTGTAACCAAGTTGCCGACACACCACTAGGGTGTTGGAGTCTGTCCAGCCGTCATCACACACCGTCCCCCACTGACCACGGTAGAAGACTTCCAGACGTCCCTCATTGCTGCCTGAACCGCCTACCAACCTAACAGTACCATCTGGAGAGAAAGAGAAAGACAGAGAGCCAGGCGGTACTCAACATATTTTTGTCATGGCCTTCCATACGCATTAAACCAGCTTCTTAAGACATTTAAAAATCAATAGTTTTGTTGGCCTTGCACATTTTTTTAAATTAGAGTTTTTGTTCGGACTGCATAGCCTGTGTCTGTAGCCAGGGATCAGTCCTTAAGCCTTCTGCTTTCACACACTGTTCACCTGGCAACACATCAGACTCTTACTGCTCTCCTTCTGTGTTGTGAAACCACAAAGAACCTTGCCCTCATTGTTTGCCTAAGGCTGAGCAATGGTCTCCATGCTTCCAGGCCTGGCCGCCATGCGCTCTCCTAAGGGTTTGAAGCGTTTTCATCTTGCAACCTTCTCAGGCCTTTGATTCAATTTTCCATACCATTTTCAAAGATAATAGTTTGACTTATCATAACAGGAAAATCACCGATGCAACAAATGACAACAATAACAACTGCCCTTTTCAATGTTAGCATTCCGGTGTATTGTACGCAACACCACACGGAATGTAACCATTATATTTGTCGTCAATTACACCCGTGTTTGACAAGTCACAACATCAGTCATGTGAAACGTATATTGTCTCGAGGAACAAAGCTTCAGGGGTCATGGGTGCATGGAAACCCTTCCACCTTCCATATCTCTCTGTAAAGTATGCGTGCATTTCACTTGCATGTCTTTGTGAATATGATGGATTGCTAATGCTGAGACAGATGCTGCTGTACCTGTAAGGGGTTTGCAGGACACTCCTGCATCCTCAGAGTGCAGACAGTTGTGTTCCCCCCACGCACTTTTTGGACACTGCTCCAGAGTGAGCTCATTGCCTGTGCAACGCACCTCGTCCAGCCACACACGGCCTGAACCCTTGCCAAAATATGCCTGACCCCATGACCTCGCCACACCACTACAAAGAAAAGAGATGGTACAGAGGAACAGAAGGTTTAGCAGTAATACTGATACAGTTATAAGCTGATGTACTGCCTGGCTCTGACTTACAAACTACAGGGTATGGGATGTTGTATTTGTTTAATCTGGAAATTCAATGGAAGAAACCCATTGCATTTCAAATCATTTTTTATGAAATTGCTTGCCACGCACATCCGTGCATACATAAACATTGCAACACCAACACCACAGTGGCACACACAAAAAAAAAAGCACACAGGAACATTTGCAGAGAGTGTAGCGTTGCTAAATATGCATATCTCTGTGGTACGAGAATTCATGCAGGAACAATGAGCCTGATTCATTTTCTGACCCCCAGATGTTCTTTACTGCTCGCTCCTCTCTCTGTGTGTCCGAATGGAAAGAATACTTCTCATACTTCTGGAGACAGAGGGAGAGACAGACGGCTGGACACCCACATTGACTCATCTAAGCTTCCTACTCTATCTTTCTGTCACACTTTCTCACACTCGACTAATTATTGGTAACGTGAATATGAACATTGTTATCGGTGTTTGCGTGTGCCCCTTCACCTCAGGCCAAGTTGTCGACACACCACCTCTGCATCACTGTCATCCCATTGGTCGTCACAAATGGAACCCCACTGCCCTGCGTGGAAGACCTCGACTGTGCCCTCGGAGCCCGATCGACCTCCCACCAGCCGTATAGGGAGCGCCACTACCGCTGAAACGCACACAAGCATAAATACCCGCACTTACACATAGTCTGCTTAAAGAATCAGACTGACACAAAATGCAGGGTCCTTTTTATATTTTTAAAGTATATATTGAGGACAAATCTAAAACTGAGTAGGTGGGGTGGAGTTGTAGAGGATTTTTGGAGTTGTCGGATCTCTCCTACCTTGCTGCTGGGTGCAGGTGATGGCTGCAGCCAGAGAACACTCCCCTCCATTCCAGGTAGTCTTAGGACACTGGAGCAGGTCTGGCTCCTCTCCCTGGCAATGGACCGCTCTCCAATGGAGCTTGGCCATGTTCGGACGAAACAGGGGAACCGCACGTGCACAACCTGATATCCTGGAAGGGGATTTAAATATGTTTTTTCTTTAACCCACATCAAACAGCAAACAGTCTCCTCTAATAACATGTGATGATTAAGACATAAAAAAAAATGAAAGAGAAATGCAACCTATGTGGTGTTGCTTGGCACTATTAAAAATCATCTGAGAGAAATCCTTCAGGCAGGCTAAGATGGCCCATTTCAGAGCAAAAGGTAAAGCAGCCGTTTTAGCCTGGTAGCGGTAACCTTGAACCATCGGTATGTTCATGAGCTGCCATTCCAGAGACAACGCAGTCAGCAGTTTTACACCCAACAACAGCTTTCAATAACTGGCCTGGTGGAAGTCATCCCCAATGACTCCAGCTGACATATGGCTGACATTTGCCCTCTTTCCTTTCCGCTGTGGACTTGAATTGATTCCATACCACTGTGTGTGCGAATATGCACACACAGGCATGTGTTCATGTCGGCATGCATGCCAGCGCTGGTGTTTGCGTCAACATGTGTAGTGAGCGTGCACAGAACATCTCTGTTCTCCAGGGAAAATCAGACGCTTTCTCAACTTACTACACCCCCAAGCTTATGAACGCTGTCGATATGTATGATCTGCCTACAGGCTCCCTCGAGACCCGGCATATCAGTGGCTCTTTTTAGCATGAAAGCATCTCATGATTCAAGACCCTAAGACACAGTTGCATGTGTCTAGAGAGGGAGAGAGACAAAGAGAGAGCTGGTAACAAGGTAAATAGCTGGGCACTTAAGGTGTTCAAATACCTCTGGGGAATGGTGGGGTTGGAATGCAAGGCTCACACAAGAAAAAAAAAAGACTGCGGAGAGAGTGCATGCAATGTGAGTGTGTAAGTAAGCATGTGAAATTCTCTAACATTCCCACCAAATTTCCATCACACTCATACCATCTGTCAGACCTCTGAAAGGCAGCTTCACATTGTGATTGTACATGGCAGATGGTGATTGCACTTGCACCTGTGTCTGAATACGCATGTGAGAGAGGGAGAGGCAGGCAGAGAGCGGCAAATAGTGCATGTGTGAGCGCATGCGTGTGCGCTTGTGTGCTCCCTCACCCCTTGCCCAGCTGTCTGCAAACCACTGCAGCGTCTTCGTCGCCCCAGTCGTCGCCACAGACAGACCCCCACACTCCTCCCAGATAGACTTCCACCCTGCCATCTAGCTTGGAGCGGCCTCCCTGCAGACGCACGGAGCCTGGGATGGAAAGGGGGTTGGAGAACAGCAGATGTATGATATAATACAGCACACACAGAATGGGGGGATAAGAGTTGATACAAAAGAGAGATGTGTCACAGCATATCAAAATAGGCCTATGTGAAACAAAAAGGGGCAGAACTGGGTGCAACGCTGGAGGTAAAAAAAAAAAATTAAGAGGAGAAAGCTCAATCCAAGTGGAAAAAGAAAAGAAGATAGGCTCCATTTGACCTTGTAAAGACGACAAGAGCGCACATATACAGGCACACAACTGTCTCATAAATGAGCCAGTGAATCTGTCTACATCAAAACGTTTCATGTGTTTCATCACAACTACTCTGTAAGCAGACTAAAAGGATAAAGAGAGATACTTTTTTACAATGCCCCTCTGTTTTATTGTCACAGCAAGTGACATATTTAGCTCTCTGCACAAGAATTTTCTTTCCAAGAACAAAAAGAGATTTTCTCGATTGTATGGCCCCACAAGTCAGTGGAATACAGCTGATTACATCACTGGTTAAAATACTTTTAGCCACAATCTTATCAGGATTTGGAGTTCAGTGTTTCACCAATGTTTCTTAAAGTGTGCATACGTTTCCTCGTCAAAGACGTGGTCAGGTGTCTGTTGTCGCAGTGATTGCTTTGTGTGTGCCTATTTGATATATTTGGGTCGTTACGGCAACAGACAATGTAAAGGTGAATGCTCACACTCACATGCACAAGTGAGTGTCTGCCATCAGCAATATCTGAACTTAAACGAGAGAGAACATCCAGCGTGTGGCTCTTTTCACAGAACTCCAGATTTGGAACCCCCCCCCACCTAAAAGTGTGTAATGGTCCAAACATCTTTAATAACTGGATCAATGTATATCAATTCCATGTATCCATTACCGGAAGATAATTTGCCCATGATGTGCCGACACACTCCCAAGACTAAAAATACCGCAGGCTGCTCGTCTTGTGCCAGATAGAAATCACACACTCTATTCCTTTCACCACTCTTACTTCTCTACCTTTCATCAATCCAGAGATGTATTTTAGCAACACTTAGTAGTTCCAGTGTACTTGACAGGTTTATTGATAATGTGATGCTCCCCCATGCCGAACTATTTTCGTGTGAGAAGAGAGATTTTATTTAGCCCACTCTCCGTACCGGTGATCCCTTGGGACTGTGTTATTGCCAAACGCACCATGTACAGCGCCGCACTCATTACAGCACACATGCGCTTAGACTTGCCTTCTGCATACACTATGATCACACCTGGGACACTGAAGGTGTCTCCAGTCTATGTGCTTCTGCGCGGGCTTCCTGAGTTGAACACAGTTGGAGCTGGGAAATTGTTACGCCACTGCTGCACATTTCCTCTGCTCTCATCTACAACTTATTATATAGCATGTCATATGTCACAAGGACTTACTGAAGGGACTATGTGGCAGTCTGCATTGCCCCAGTTCATTTGGGGATTTCAGGGTCTAGTTCATACTGCTTGTCATATTTCCTCATAACTGTCTGGATCCCTAAAAATGCAGCATTGCTGTGTGTGTGTGTGTGTGTGTGTGTGTGTGTGTAGGTGCAGCGTGTGTTTAACCTTGTTTACAGTCGCAGTAGCCCCAGTCCACTCTGCCTCTGTGGCTCCTGAAGAAGCACCAGGGTCGAATCCTGCCGTCCGGGTTGCGACAGTGATTGTGCCCTCCTATCCCTTTGCCCGGGTGGCGCTCCTTGAAGCCGTCCACGTCGGTCCAGTTCATGCACCGGGTGCCGGACTCGGTGACGTCGATCGCACCCAGGTAGACGCCGTCTCTCCCGCGGCTGTGCGCGCAGTCGGTGACCGGCGGGATGAATGAAGGGACGCTGCTGGCGGAACAGGAGCCGCTGCTCGCAGCCAAAAACGCGGCGGTCACAGCGAGAAACGCCAAATGCATGTTAGGTCTCCGCTTGTAGGACATCTTCTTTGTTCTGTCACATCAGCGGCAGCGGAGACGGTTTTCAATTAGCCTCATCGCCCAGCCGAGGGGCCAGAGTGAGAACCGGGGGAGGAAAACCGACGCGCATCAATGAAACTCACATGCGTGGGCGAATGGGCAGGCAGCCCCCAAACTACACTTCAATAACATAGGCTACGTGTTCGGAGTAGGCTTCCCCCATAGAACGATTTTATACGATTTAATTCGAGGCTAGAATTAAAATATTCCTATGGCATCAGAGCAAATTGATAGGGAGTACAGGGAATTGATTTTTGCTATAAATATAATCCCAGAATAGGCCTAGTAATCAATTTAGGGCTGCCAAAGCATTGGAACATGGCCTTTAAAAATGCTTATTTGATTGGGTTTAGTCTACTGGATTATCTCAGTAGTTAGTTTGGCTCAGGCCTGTAGGCTGACTCCTATACTCACATGGATCCATAATTAGGTATGCAAGTAAAAAAAAAAAAGAAAAAAAGCGTTAACTAGGCTATTGGCTCTTATTAAGATGGACAAACTTGACAAGATCTTTTGGATCAGCGAGGCATAAGAAATATGTACTTTCACGCATAACAGCAGTGGACATGAATACACCATTTCTCTCTCCATGTGTGTGTATGTAATGACACACTGAAATACTTTATGACAGATAATTTTCACTGTCTGCGTGCGAGAGAGAGAGAGAGAGAGAGAGGCAGAGCGAGAATACAACTGAGACGCGAAAGGACTACATAGCGCCTCAAGCGTCTACAATATAGTACTCTCTGATTGGATGGACATATGGCGACGTCATCAAGCAGCGTCCACGCAAAGACAAAAGTGTCGACTCTTAACGGAAACCGGCGTACGCCGAAACTCACCCAGGCAGGCGGAGTCAGGATCGTTCAACCGCTCCGGTCGCCGCTTTGACCCGCTCCAATCGCGCATGCAAGACCTCCGTACGCAAGAACAAGAGAGCAGTGATTTAGCAGTCGTAGCCGGATGTCTAACACATTATTTTAGCGGCTAACTCCACCAATGTCAAAGCCGCAAATCGAGCCCGAGCGCCCCGGTGTCCATAACGAGTACACCCATTGTGATTTTTAGCGGCTTACATATTAGCTTGTTGGCTACCGTTATAGCTAGCTGACCACATTTATAGCAAAGGCTTTAATGTAACAACCACACATGGTACTACATGCTTAGTTGGAAAACTTTACAACGGAAGAAATGAACAGTCGACTGCAAGAGATCCGCGAGCGACAAAAACTTAGACGGCAGCTTTTAGCGCAACAGGCAAGTGGACATTGAGCCTCTGCTGTTGTTAGCAAGTAGCTAATCTAACAACTTAACTAGTCAGCTAGCTATATGCCTGTAACAAAGCGTTAACGTTGTAAGGAAAACGCCGTTTCGACTGTGTGTGGGGGGTGGGAGGACAGTTCTGTCTCACAAATGCATCTATGTTGTGATAACTTCGCTGACATATTTCCGCCAAACATTTACATTGGTCACCTGAATGAATATGCCATCAACACGCTGAAGCATTTGTGTTAGCTGTCGCTGCACGACATGCCAGTTACGATACATATAAATGGAAGATACGCCAAGAACAGTGATATGTAAAAGATGAAGCTACACAACAGCAGTAACGTTACAAAATACTGAGGACACAATGCATTTACACTGTAAGGCTATGGAATCGAGTGAATAAATATATGCCTTATGTAATAAAGGAGACAATACCAGAATTTGAAAATGTGTGGCTGTACACTTACTTTATCATTCTTGTCTAACCACAGTTGGGAGCTGAAAGCGCAGACAGCATCGGGGCTGTCTTAAACAGTAAAGATGAACTGAAAGAGATAGAGGAGACCAGAGAAACATGCAGGTAAGATATCATTTACAATTCAAAAGCCAGTGGCAAAAGGCTGCCCCAAGCAAAACAAAGCTCAGTAATAAGAGAAAGAAATGAATACATAAAATGACATAAAAAAACCCCAAACAAAAACAAATGTCTTGGAGCTGCAAGTCCAAGCCTTTGTGAGTTCTTTGTGCCATTTCGTCCCTGTGTTTGTCCACATGTTGAGTATATTACATTATCCCACTTTTCCACGACCGCTCCCCTCCTTTAACATATCGTTGCACGCATTTGTCCATCTCGCTCGTGCTTCAGTGAATGTACGTCGGATCTTTGTGTCTCGCAGGGCTTCATTTGACAGTTCAGCTGCACCGTCCAAGAGGAAGACACAGACAGAGGGAGAGGACACAGAGGAAGATGTGGAAGAGCAAAAGGTGCGTGTGATCATATAGCTAGTCAGCATTATGAATCTACATGGGACAAAGACGCCTCCTCCCTATTGTATGTAATTACACTGCTCAAAAAAAATGAAAGGAACGCTTTTTAAGTATAGATATCCGAGTTATGTCCTCTGTGCCCGTCAGTGTGTGTCTGTATGCTCTGGTTTCAATTACATTACAGAAACTCAAATAAATGAAGGTTAGAAGGTGTTTAGAAAAAGCTTCATGATGAAATTCCTTTGAGTTGTATTCCATCTACCAACCACACGTTCCTCACATGCAGATAAAGGTTCTGTTCATTGTCAAAAATATGACCCTCTTTGTGTTCTTGGGTGTTAGGATGAGGTGGAGGTGCAGCAGCCGGATGAAAGCAACCCATATGAGGAAGTGTACAAGGACTCAAGTACTTTCCTCAAGGTTGGAAAACTTGCTGTCACTTTCTTTTACACACACACACAATGTCTCTTTTATATCTTGTCTCAGTGATTATGTTTTTGTAGCCTATCAAGCAATGTTTTATTGATATTTTTTTATTTATTTTTTGCTAATTAGAAAGCAGATTAGTCATGTTTTCATTGCTTCATTGTGGTAAATAAAACTGGTTTCCTGAATGTAGAAAGTAGCTATGTTAGAAGAAAAAAAAGCGGTTGGTATTGTTTTTGTGTTGCCAGTTGTTAGCCACAACCTTATAGGCAATCTTCAAACTAATACTGGTAACGTTAGTAGGAGAATAGCGAGAAGAAGGTTAGACAACTCGGTACATTCAAAGCATTTGTGAAATTGGGACTGCCGGGAATGAGCTGCTGTTATATATTCACCCAATGCTCTTAGTTTGCGAATCATTTTCAAAGGGGACTTTTTTGTGCAGATTTTCTTTGTGATTAAATGTAAAGATTGTGTTTGAAGATGGTTTAATTTATAGGTCTAGTACTGTGTAGTTTTTTTTTGTTTTCATTTATCATGTTCAGGTGCAATAACAGTTTTCTTCCGAAAGAAAAAAACTAACTGTTAGTAACATTTTAGCCATAATCGTACATCCTGGTACATTTGTACATTCTGTGCATATTTTAAATGTGTTTGTGTAAGTCTCACTTTAAACACTATAATGAGTCATAGTCAAAAGGTACATTAGGACATGCACTCTACATGTCAACAATTCCTGTTTGTGGCATTACCAGTATCAACTGCAGCTACAAGGAAACAATTATTGCGTTAAATTCCATCTCATTGAATTTCAGATGGCTTGATGACGCAAATTATTCTGTCCAAAGTGTAGATGTACGCACACTCTACCCAAATGAAAAAAAGCCTAAATGAAAGACCAAGAAGTCAGAAAAAGACTTTGCCGTGTCCTTCTCAGGTATACATCAGGTGATCATCAGCCATCCATATCTCAAACTATAGAACAGTGAGATAAATCCAAAGCTGGAAGAACATGTTTTATGTAGCAGGTTGAATTAATGCCTTCTGTCTACACACTTTACATGGCATCAACCTGTAACTTAAGATTATAGTTAGTTTCCCATCCTGAAAGAAGAGAACGTCTTTTTTCCTCATGAGTCTACAATGGATTTTTAGTTATTGCAAAAATTGTAAAAGATCTTGCAGTTTCTATTAAGCTTTTCCCATTTCACACATCAAATGTGTATTAAAATGCTTGAACATACATCCAGTTATTCGTCTGTACTGTATGTTGTCTCTTTATGCAGCTATTTGTTTCTAATGACCCTTTCTCCTGCTCATCTTATTTATCTTATTTCATTCATTTTCAGGGTACCCAGAGTTTGAACCCTCACAATGATTACTGTCAGCACTTTGTCGATACAGGGCACAGGCCACAAAACTTCATTAGAGACGTTGGTGAGTGTGTGTGTGTGTGTGTGTGTGTGTGTGTGTGTGTGTGTGTGTGTGTCTTTTTGATTTTTTGATGTACATGTGCATGCTTGTGTGTGGTTCTGACCTTGTTGTCTTCTGTGGTTCAGGCTTGGCTGACCGATTTGAAGAATACCCTAAACTTCGAGAGCTGATTAGACTGAAGGATGAGCTCATCTCCACCACCAACACCCCTCCCATGTACGTTAAATGGTGACGTGAAGAGTAGGAGTAAATATTGATCGGATTGTGATGTGATTACGCCCGGAGAGAATAACTTGAAGACACCAGCCATTTAAAGTTGGCATGAGCTGTTTTGAAAAAAGAGATGGCTCCATTTAAGATGTGTGCGTCTGTGTGTTTAGGTACCTCCAGGCTGACCCAGAGCACTTTGACCTGCAGGATTTGAAGTGCAAGTTTGATGTAATTCTGCTTGAGCCTCCCTTGGAGGAATACTACAGGGAATCAGGCATCAGCCACGCTGAGCGTTTCTGGACTTGGGATGATGTATGTATGCACGTTTGCCTGCTCTGTGCTAGTGCCGCCTCATGGCCTGCAACAGAGAAGGCAGAGACATACACCAATCTTAACAATTAGAAACTGAAATGTATTATAGTCAGTATAATAAATGCAGTGTGGTGTGGAGGTCAGTATCAGTGATATATGAATGCAGTTTCAAAAACGGACAAATCAAAATGAACAGATCTGGTGAGAATTGAAGAGATAGACACACTGACATCTAGGCTTAAATAACATCCAGGAACACTGGAAAGATATTACAGTGATGGCACCTCGACTCCTCCCATCTAAGATCACACACACACACACACACACACACAGAATAAATCCATGTGCCCAGTTGGAGAATATCCCACATTACCCAGCATAATTTGTCAAAGTTATAACTGTTTGTTAATATTTCTATATATATATATATTACTATTATATTTAATAAGCGGTCACACATCCAACAATAACTTTAAGTATGTTTGATATTGACATGGACATCCCAAACAATGTTTAGAGCTTCAAGGTGCAAATATGAGCCATTCTGATTGAGCCATTCAGGCTGATTTAACCATTCAGGATGGCTAAATCAGCCGTCCTGTACTCACATGACACAGGACTACCTATAGATTATGCCTAAGGGAAAGGAAAGTTAGTTGTGAATAGTATATTCACTCTGCGTATTCATTCTTAGGGCATCATGTTCACTCACTCCTTTTCCCCTTCTCTCTGTTATTGTAGATCATGAAACTGGAAATTGAGGAGATATCAGATCTGCGTTCCTTTGTCTTTCTCTGGTGTGGCTCTGGTGAAGGCCTGGACTTGGGCAGAATGGTAACTTGATCCCTCATTCAGTCAAAAAGCACACATTATACAATTCCAGGCAAACGCTAACTCTGTGTTCAAAATGCTTTTCTTATTTTTACTGGTTTTTATAGGGTTTTGCAACAAAAGGCGTGTGCGGTATTTTTACTACTTGTTAGGCAACACTGCATTCTTTGAGTCATTCAGGCACTTGCGGGTTCTTCGCACATCTTTCAAGTTAGGCAACTGTATGTATAATGTTTTGACAGTAACTTTAAATAACTTTAAAGTATGTCTGTTCATACCAGACCAAGCTGTCAGCCAAACTATTTTTTTCTTTGTTATATTGTTATCTGCCATAGATGTGACGTTTGTCCTCTCAGAGCTTGCCAGAGATGATGAGTCACTGCCTGAGTCGGTTAGATCAAGGTTTTTTTTCCATTATTTGTTTTTTTTTGGGGGGTGGTCACATGGGCATTTACGTTTGAGCAAGTAGAGAAAAGTATAGACTATGTGTGCCTGGCAACTAGAGGAATTTTGGTCTAATATATTACCGGTAATTATTTCTAATTGTTTTGAATGTTTTGCTAGTGCCATTATCAAAAGCACCAAGAAGCTGAGTGTGGACAAACTTTAAGAAAGGAAAGGCTTTCTTAATGATTCTTTTCACGGCAGACATTTTGACTTGCCAAAGCAGGAAAAGCGCATGTGGAATTAATAACATTAATGATGGCTGCGTTCTATTTATTTAGCCATTGGGCATGCTCACTCGCTGAAATGGCTTATTGGGAAATTGTTAATGTTATCAAAATGTCTGCTGTGAAAAGGGTTTATTATTATCATTATTATTACATAACCATATGTATATGCTGTTTTTCTACAATGGCGTCACAACTATCCTGTGTTATCTCAAAAAGCATTCAGCTACTACATACAGAGAACAAGTTACCAACCAAACTGGCATGAAAGACAAAAGGTTTTGCACAGATTACTCCGAAACTTTGTGTGAGTAAATCTGAAAGAATCACCGGCATTATAGCTTTTAGAAGCACGCGGGTTGTGTGCTTTTCAGCGATTTTAAAGATATGTGGTTTCTTGGAAACACTGGATTTTGTAATTGAGTTTATATTATTTATGATTTGCTACATGATGTGCCATACAGTAGATGGGTAGCGGAAGCCCCACTCTGCATGTGCTGGTGTGTCTTATTAATGCATTAATCCTCTCAGATTAATTAACACAAAATAAAAATGACCTGTCAATTTTAACAGCTCTAAATGGAATGCTTGTTTAGGCTATGCAGTACAAAGTCCATCATAACACCTACCCGTTTTTTACACCTATTTCAGTGTTTGAGGAAGTGGGGCTTTAGGCGGTGTGAGGATATCTGTTGGATCAAGACCAACAAGAATAACCCAGGCAAGACCAAGGCATTGGACCCAAAAGCAGTATTCCAGAGGACCAAGGTACAGTATATGGTCACACACAGGCCAAGCAGAAATGTGAAATATATGTTCATGATACTTGAATTGTTTTGTAATCTAATGAGTTTTGGACTTGGAAGACTAATTTTTGATACATTTAAAGTTAAACCAGTGTACGTTGTATATTGTGACCTTACAACACATTCTCCCCAGGAACACTGCCTAATGGGAATCAAAGGGACAGTGCGTAGGAGTACTGATGGTGACTTCATCCATGCCAATGTGGACATTGACTTGATCATCACTGAGGAGCCTGAGATGGGAAATGTAGAGAAGCCTGTGGAGATCTTCCACATCATTGAGCATTTCTGTTTGGGCCGCAGGAGGTTGCACTTGTTTGGACGAGACTCAACCATCAGACCAGGTGAGATGGACACACCTCTTTCCTTGGAGGATTTAGGTGATAACTGCATGTTGTATGTTAGCTTTGAGTCTGTGTATTGTCTTCCTCTGTACCTCTGCTTGTTTCTCAACATCCATACTGCTTTTTCTATTTTTTTTTTCTGCTTTCTAGGCTGGCTGACAGTGGGTCCTACTTTGACAAACAGTAACTTTAACCAAGAGACCTACGCCTCATACTTTTCGTTGCCTGACTCCCCCCTTACTGGATGCACAGAGGAAATAGAGAGGCTGCGGCCCAAATCTCCCCCTGCTAAGCTGAAGTCAGACCGTGGTGGGGGAGCACCCAGAGGTGGACGTGGTGGGCCAAATGTAGGAAGAGGCGGAGACCGAGGCCGTGAAAGAAACCGACCAAATTTCCGTGGGGACAGGGGAGGGTTCAGGGGCAGGGGAGGGCTACATAGGGGCTTTCAACCTCGCTAGAGCAACGAGCTCATGCCAACCAGACTGATGCTAGGGATTTATCTACAAACACAAGCTTAGTTGTAGTGCAGTTGGGTTATGGTATGGATATTATGTTACCGCTGAGAAGTTTGTGAGTGTGATCAATCTTTTTTAATCTTTTTGGTTTGTTTATATTTGTTTCATGGACACACTGAATGACAGTTGTCTGAATAAACATTCTTTTCACTTTTTGTGTTTGTGTATTTGGTTTTGTCCTTGAATATCTATGCAGTTATGGAAGTGATGTCAACGTTGCAGTTCTTTAACATTTAGAGAGCAGGTGTGATTGAAAGTCATTATGAGCAAATGACAACTACAACAAAAACTGTATTGTAGAGATACAAGAGCAGGGTGTTATAACACTTGCTGTAGCAATAGAAAATTTGCATTGTCATTTTAAATAATGGCTTATTTAAATCGCTTGTCATAAATAGGCAGCTAATCAAACACATTACCAGGGTTCTCCTGTACAACTGCTTTTGTGGACAAAAGTATTTGATGTTTGTGTTTGCACAGCATGAGCATCAGCTCTGTGAAAGCTGATTGGCTGTTCTGTTCGTGCTCTTCTTGCATGCTGTTGGGCGTGTATGGAGAATGTCAACCAGGCACAGTTAAGGACGAGTACCATTTTTTTTACTTAAATACTGTATATAGCACATTACTTTGAAGCAATCCTTTGGCTAGGTTTGCTGTGCAGTATCCTCTTCAATAAATATAATGGCTTCTTGAAGCGACCAAACAAAAGTGAGCTGCGCTTACTTTTTGCATGTCCAGTTAAATGCTCAAATGATGTTTTGTACAGCCGCCTCCTGACTTTTAACTTGGAACCACACTGAGGTTGACCTTTTTGGTTTTCAGTGAAATGTCTCAACTGTTCGATGGATTGCCAAGACATTTGATACTAACATATTTATCCAGCATTGCTTCTAAGTAATTGCTTCCTTGCTTTGTGTTTGAGATATCCTATTCTTGGTTCTGTTGTTTTTTCTTGACATATTTTAGTCGTATGTCGTCTTTGTTTTAGTGTTAACTTTCAAATACTACCATTGTCCCTGGCATACATGCTTTTGCCATTTCTCATCTTTGTTATCAATCAGTTTGCTTGTTTTTGCCTAAGTTGTGCCTAAGCACAGCCCCACAGAGCCTCTAGCATGGCTGCAGACTTAGTTCTGTTCAGCTTTTTTGTGAAGCATTTTGTTTTTTATATCTTGGATCACTGAGTTTTAGAACAGAACATCCATACAAAGTGTGTTCGGCTTATTTTGCTCCATTCTCAACACTGTAGGCATTTGGTAGATCAATCTCTCTCAATCCCCCATCAGTTCCTGTTGTACCTGTTAGGGCAGAACTCCTCACCCCTACTTGTTCTTTGTTAGTACCTACTTGCTGTTTGTTAGTATTGTGACCTCAATTAATTTTCAAGCACTGCTATCTCCAACTTCAATCTGCGCATGTGACAAGTCACATGTTAATGTCTTTCCATTGCATGAAGAAAATGTGCAAACATACTGTACCATCAGGCTGAAATATCTGAAATTGATTTTACGTCTGTTTTTACATTTAACATTCAGCTAAGACATTTTTTCAACTACTTCACTGGACCAGTCTCATGCAATTGGATGAACTCAGCACTGCTTCATTTAGTTTTTGAGCAGTCACAATATTATTAAAGCTGTATGGAATACTCATACGAAGAGTAAAAAAATACAAATACATACTTATACAAAATTATTGATTATCAGTATATTAGGAAATGTTGGCTATACTGTATGCATTACTACTAATAAACTATTTTCTTTATCTGCTCTTTTCCTTGAAGGATTTGTGTTTACTAACATAGAATGGTTCTCAGTGCTTCATCAGTACAATGTAATAAGCACCCAAGTATTAACAGACTATAGCGATGATAATTATATGCATTGAAAAGGCTGCTGTTCATACTTTTCTCACTGTCAACAAATCCCATGAAAAAAACAAAATGCATCTTTGAGTCTATCTCTCAGTGAATCTGTGCTGGGTTTGTGCAGTTATTTTGCAGCAGTGTAATGTCATTTGCACGTGATTTATGCAACATTCTCACATGTATCTGTCCTGCTTCCTTCAGATAACTGTAGGGTCATAATTTCATACAGCAGAAAACAGCTATTGAGATCAGATGTTGGCAAAAATCACATTGTTAGCTCCACAAATAGCATTGTAGTGTCCCCCTGCATCACAGAATCCTCAGATTATCAGCTGATTGACTCCGCACTGGAAACAGACCTACAGGCCTACCAATAGTATTTTAAGCATCTCTCTAAGCCATGGCCTTCATAATTAACAGTCTGCCTCAGGGACTTTGTTGGTGCATTTGTATATGTGGTATTTTGTTCTTTTCATCTTTATTGACTGGTTAATTAGGCAGGACAAGTCCTGCCAGTTAGTACTCCAGTTCTAAATCTATAAAATATCACTCTCACAATAACCTTTTCACTTGTAGCTTTTTCTGCAGAAGGCCAGGTGCATGTGTGGTTTTGTCCGCTTGTATCATCCATTGAATTGAACAGACAATTGAAGGGATTATTTCACTATTGCTACAGAGTTGGAGTTGGACTCCATCAGGGTAAGAAAACATGAATATTCAGCACATACAGACATTGCTCTTAATTCTGTTTCTTTCGTTGTGTTCACCAGGACAACACAGGCAGCATTACCATCAACTTGCAGCAAGTATCACTTTAGTTCAAACCAACCTTTAAGGTGGCTGTGAGTGAGCCACATTGTGCATTACTCATTTCAGAGAGTGCATGATCAAACTGAGTGAGCATAAAAATAGGAAAATGCAAAGCAACACAATAGCTTTGCAATATTTAGTATGTTACTTAAAATGTCCAGATTTGTTGACACTTGTGTTTGTGTGTTCACCTAAGAGTTTGGTACATTTTAAGGCTGTACTTTGTGGTGGTGTTATATTTTATACTCTGTTATATTGAAAGGTGTTTCTAATACTTTGTCCACCTTATTTAAGTACATACTATACAGAGCAGGAATAATATTAGAAGCATCTAGCAATATAATGCATATTCTCACAAAGCTGAAGGGAGAACAAGGGAAACAAGACATATCACAAAATTTCCAAGGGAGTAAAATAACAGGATCAAAATGTTCTGTCAGGTTGGATTTTATAACTGAAACCGCATGTAACAGTTAAAGTTGTCTAAGATCTTAATGAATTAAACCTTTTACAAAAAAGCACTTTATTTGGCAAATACCCATATTCGTTAGAAGAAATATAGAAAAATATTCAAACTGGAAACAATGTAAAAATCCTAGTACAGGTGATATAATTTACTCAAAAGGCACTCAGTTACATAGTATATAACCATAACAAGTATAGCAGTCATACTTTGGTAGAAACAAGCTCTCAATGAAAAACTAGGATTGAATCCAGTACTGTGACCTAACCTCACAATACACTGAAAGGAGGATCTTTCTTCATTCCAGGATCTTACAGTGTGCAGCTACAGAAAGAGCTCACAGAGGTAACTAAGTGACGCGAACGGTCATCCAGACAAGTTCCAGTCGATGGAGTTTCCCATGTCTCCTAGATACCAAGTCTGAAGTCCAAATGTTCTGTACTGACTTTCACAAGGTGAATGCTGTAACTGTCCCAGATGCACTTCTATTACCTCTTATTGATGACTGTATTGATGACATTGGTCCCACAGAGTTTGTCAGTAAACTGGATATTGTAATATTGTTCCTTTAACCCTGTGTGCTTCTTAAGTTTCAGGTTTTGTGACCGCTGACAACTTTCTACGGTACACCATTATGCTCTTTGGGATGTGTAATGCCCCTGCTATGTGCACATGTTATTGATAATGGCTGGTTCCTGCTCCTCTCTTCCCCATTCCAGTAATGTGTGAGCCATTTGCCATTGTTGATTGTGTGAGATCGTTGCCAAAGACAAATGCTGGGAATGAGTTTCTGTTACCAGTCATGTGTTTCCTGTAGCTTACCAGAAGCTATCCTGTTATGAAAAATCACAGCTCCAGTCATCACCAAGGCTCTGGTAAAGTTCCTCTCAATGTTTGGTCTGCCAAGAGTAGTTCAAACTGATCAGGGTATCATTTTCAAGTCCAAGGTGTTTGCCCAAGCACTTAAAATGTTAGGCATCAAGCGTGCAACCTCTAGCCACTACCATCCTGAAAGTAAGGGGGCACTAAAAAGGTTTCATTAGACCCTGACATCTGTTACACAACCACTGCCTTGACTGACAGAAGGATTGGAATGATGGCGTGCCACTTGTTTTTGTTTTCCTGCCCTTGAAACTTTACATAAGTCACTAGAGTTCAGTCCTGCTAAACTAGTGTTTGGACATGAGGGGGTCCCTTAAAGATACTTGAAGAGCATCTGTTCATACCAGAGGGGAGGGTTGTGTGCTTCCGAAGTTTCGGGTTTAGTGACCCCTGACAACTTTCTATATTTTTTTATATGTTATTTATTACAATAATAATAATAATAACAATGATAAGTATGTGTAGAGGACTTTTCCCCAACGTCCCTGGAATGTCCTGGGGATGTTCTTGGAACGTCCCGCAATAATGTCCCCGCAACCAAACAGGAACCCTACACAATGACGTTTAGCGGACGTTCGGAGAGGACTTTAAGCGGACGTCCTGTGGACGCTTATTTGTTTGCTGGGCTGGAGTGCGACCTACCAGGTTGTTGTACCCACAGCATATCGTTCTCAGGTGTTGTCTTTAGCTCATGACCACCCATTGTCAGGACACATGGGGGTAACGAACACATGACAGTCCTCAAACATTTCTCTCGACCAGGACTTGAAACGGATGTTGTTCCTCATTGCCCTGTGTGCCAGGTTGCTGAAAAAACAAATCAATTGATATCTCCTGTTCCTCTCTTCCCCATTCCAGTAATTCATGAGCCATTTGCAAGAGTGATTGTTGACTATGTGGGTCTGTGGCCAAAGACAAATGCTGCGAAAAAGTTTCTGTTACCAGTCATGTGTGTTTCTTCAGGCTTCCCAGAACGTATCCTGTTACAGAAAATCACAGCTCTAGTCATCACCAAGGCTCTGGTAAAGTTCTTCTCAATGTTTGTTTCTGCCAAGAGTAGTTCAAACTTCAAAGTTCAAGGTGTTTGCCCAAGCACTCTAAATGTTAGGCATCAAGCATGTAACCTCTAGCCACTACCATCCTGAGCATCTGTTCATACCAGAGAGGAGGGTTAAATGTAGTTCAGAGTATCTCCAGTTAGCATGCTTGTTGGTTAGAGAGGCTCATTGTTTCAGGCTCGTTTCAGCCAGGTGACAAAAGTGTTGATTATTTTGCCTGTACCTCGTTCAACCCTCTCTATTAAGTTTTCTGGTCCTTATGTTGTAGAGAAGAAACTCAGTGACACAAACTGTCACCCAAACACCTGACTGCAGGCGACGGACCAGGATATGTCACATCAACATGATGAAGCTGTACCGTCCCCGAGAAGATGGAAACGGGTCATCCACAACCCACAGCGTGATGACTGCTGTATCATTGGTGGCTTCCATTTCAATGGTGGGTGCCTCTAATGGTGAGAATGTGTTGGTGATGTGTAATGCTACACCAGAGGGGGCAAGGCTATGCAGGGGTGTTGTCCAATTTGCCCCACTACTTCTCTCATCTTCCTGATGACCAGCGTGATGAGGTTGAGACACTCATATGACTTCCCGTATCTATTTAATGACGTACCCTCCCAGACTTCTGGCAAAGCTCATGATATTGTCTCGACTAACCCTACGCCAATCAAGCAATAAGTCAGTTCCTTTGTTCTTGTGTCAAGTGTAAAATTGTTTTGACTGTAGACGATTTCACCGACTACTCAAATTGCTTTCCTAATATTACAGATACATCAACATTAATTTGTCCTCCTCATCCTACAGTGGATGTCTTGTCACTTGCTCGGCCATGGCACAGATGCTGACAGGCTTATAGCGGGATCCCAAGATCGTCACTGACTGGATAAACACATTTCGCAGTGTTATCAAGTATTTCAGGGGGAGACATGCAAAATGAATTTACAAATACAGTGTCATAAGAATAAAACATGCAACTTTACATGCCATTTTATTATTAATGTTTAGATAATATTGTCTTACCATTTTATTTAACGGTAAATTGATTTGTACCTAAAATTGTTTAGTAGTCACTTAATAATAATTTAATAATAATTTATTCTTATAAATATTACTAGTGTAAAAGATCAGCCTATTCATTGATTTTAAGGTTTTACTGATTATCTTTAAAGCACTTAATGGTTTAGCTCCCAGACATATTGCTGATTTGCCATTTCCCTATAAGCCAGAGCGCAGCCTCAAATCCTCAGACAGGGTTCTGCTGCTCCTAAGTCCCGGCTCAAGACTCAAGGTGACCAGGCATTTGAGGTCGGGGTCCCTCAGCTAGAACTCCCTGCTTTAAGCTCCGCGTCATCTTTTAAACCACTTCTGAAAACTTAAAAAAACCTTTTTGTTAATGCTCGCACACATTACAGTGTATCTGTTTTATTATTATTAATTTTATCTTATGTTATTGTTGTATTTTTAACGGTCTGATTTTACGTGCCTCATTGCAGACCTGAAATGTCTGGTTCAACCATGTTAAGCAGTTTGTAACTTTGTTTTGACAAGCGCCATGCAATGACATTTAGTATTATACTAGTATTATATATGATTTCCATCAACCACTGTACATTGGCAGTCATATTTTATAACAGAGCCACAACGGCAAATCATTGTTATGTATCGTTATGCAAAATATTACACTATTAAAAATGCTTAGTGATTGGTGGATGAGTTAGGCAGTATGTTGGGTTAAAAGTGTGCAGAAATTTCAGCTCTGGGTTCAAAAGTGATTATGGGAGGTTCTGTACTAATGTTAATAAATTGTCACAAAATAAGGTGACGATATTAATATAAAGTATTAATGTTGGGGGTTAAAATTATCAATATTAATATTTTATATCAATATTAACATTTATTATATAGCAATACACATTGTTTTCTTTTTATTTATCATATCTGCTAAACCTCTCTTTATTATTGGTGCAAAGGGACAGTACATAAACACAGACAGAGGTAGAGACATACAATACATAGAATTAGATGGAATAGTTTACAAGGATCACCATAATGTTTACACCATCACATAATGTGTACATTCAATCAGAGGAAGAAATAGACATCATAATAATAATAACGATAATGATATGCAAGCCATTTATTGTTGCTAAGCATGGTTAGGGCACTATATTTATAAAACCTAAAGTAACATGTTATGTCCCGTGTATCCTATAAAATGACTCCAAAAAAAAAAAAAAATTAAGTGTAGAGATTTGTTTGCCATTGGCTGTCAGAGATTTGATAATGTAGTCAAACCTGCTCACTGCCAGTGGAATATACAGTACCCTGACAGCAGGAACACCACCTCTCACATGTTGCAATTATGCTTGGAAGTCCCCAAGCTAACGTGACACTTCAATCATATTGCTCCTTCTGCCTTGCCACTATAGATAATCAAATCATACCCAACTCTGCCTTTCCTACACAGCAGTATCTTTGTGAATAAATGTCTTTAAATCACATATATTGCACACATACTGTAGGCAGCAGCAGTCTGAATTCCACAGCTACTATTGTTCTGCTGGAGTGAAATGTCCTCATGTCATTGTATTTTTCGGTTTCTGTTGTCAGCCCCCACCCACGTGTCTTGATCTGTTCCCCTTTAAGTATCAGTACATCTAAAAACAAAAACAAAACAAAGAAACACAAAGGTACATACCCTTTACCCTCACTTGCCAATTTCCCTTCTAATGGTGGCCATTTTATAATTGTTGCTCTTTTAATAAAATAACCAATACAATCATTAAAGTAAAATGTATGATTATGGACAGTACATTTTCTCCAGATATAGTTCCATTGTGTTTTTGCAATAATTTTACTTTAGTTTGCCCCAATGCTGTATAGTAGTCTTAGACTGTGGTGCATACAAGGCCTTAAACTGGAAACCATTGCCACCTATCACTTATCCAAAGTTCATTGTGACAGAAATGTGTCATGAGGGCAAGTATAAACTACTGCATTTGAGCTTGCAGTAGTTTCAAAATATGTTATAATCATGTTGTAATATACCTTTATAGTACACATCTCCTACATATGTTGTTATTTGTCAGTTGGGACAAACTGTACCCATTGTAAAGCACCCTAATTATTCCCATGACATAAAAAAAGAAAAAAAAAAAAGAAAAACATTTTTCATAGCCTGTTGTTGTAGCAAATGGTACTCATAACTGTGTGACAGGTGTCTCTTAGACAAGGTGTGTTCTTGCTAAGAACACACTTAGAGAAGACATGTATTACAAGTTTCTTCATAGCCATAAAAGCAGCACTGAAATTTGAGGTTCCCAAACTGGGGAGTGGGGCCCCTCATTAATAAAATGAAACCATCATTAAAAATATTTGTTCCACTTGTGATTTTCCTGGTCAAAAGGTCTTCATTGAGAAAGTCTATATGAACAAACAGGCAAGAATTTATATTGTTACAATGATGTTAATCATTCATATTCTGTGTGCTGCACTAACATTACCTGCACTCACTGGTATAGTTTAAAGTGAATAGGGCTGGTGGCTATTTGGCAGGCCAGTGCTTTGTATGTTTACTGGTTTTCTCTTTCTTTCTTTCTTTTAAAGAGAGCTGCTGAGCTAAAACAATAAACACAAAGCAAGCCCCTTAAGGATGAAGGACGGAGAGGTGACAATGACAACTAAGAAAATGTTTCAAAGTTGAGGCTTAAACCTAAAGGTGACCATTGGCCCCGATATCAAAAGCTTGCAGATAAGGCTTGCAGAGTTAGTAACTTCTTTTATAATCACATCTTAAAACCAATTTTTATAGATTTGCTTTTATGTGAGGTCATCTTTACATTGTCTTTTTATTACTTGTACTGTTTTTACTATTTTTATTTATTGATCATTACTTTTTATCCGGCTTTTGTTTTGCTTTATTGTTTGGATTTTATTTCTTTCTGAGTTTCCTGTTTTTGCTTTGTCTGTGAAAGCACATTGTAAACTCTGTTTTTAAAGGTGCTATATAAAAGAAAGTGATTATTATTATATCACTTTACATCTCTGTATGAATCTGTGCTGTACTGCACTACTGTATTCCCTCTCGCTCTCTCTCATTGCCTGGTTCTGGTTCTGCTCGAGGTTTCTGTCTGTTACAAGGGAGTTTTTCTCTTGCCACTGTTGCCTAGTGCTGCTCATCTTGTGAATTGTTGGGTCTCTGTAAATACAATAAATAGTGTGGTCTAGACCTACGCTATATGAAAAGTGCACTGAGATGACTTTGCTATGATGATGTAAATAAAACTGAATTGAATTTAACCTGTTGTAGCTGCCTTTAAGAAAAATGCTATGGCTGTACTGTAAGAAGCAACAGACAGCTTGTCACACACACTGTTACTAAAGAGCACACTGATTAAGGATTGGATTAATTGAATGAGGTATGTCATTTGTAGGTTTACGGAGTGGCTGGTCTAAACCAGGATGGTTCAGACTTTTGAATTTAAAAGATGCATTTCTTAGATGAAGTATTAAATTCATTAGATGGAGTGAAGGAAGGAAGCAGTCTCCGTATCTAAACTTTTGCATTTGGATGAAAACAGTTATAGGTTGTTCTGATCATTTATGGTAATGATGCACATTAGTTATGTGGGCTTTCAAACTATGTTTGTGTTATTACAGGGAAATCTACTTTGTTTGTAATAACACAAACATACTTGCTCATTGCAAGTATTCATGGTAAAGTTTAGTTTTGGCACCAGAAGACGAGACTATATTGTGACACCTTATGTATGTTTGAAAAGCAAGGATGCTTCCATTTCTCACTCCACATTGCTGTTTAATTCTCCCTCCTCAATGTGCCTTGAGTTCGTTGCTCCATTCTTATTACATTGAAAAGAATCACTGCAGAACCAGTTCTGCAAGTTATGTCAGATGTTTGGAAAAGCAAGAATTCCTTGACTCTCACAAAAACCTCTCACACGTCTTCACTTCCACTTTTTGACTCAAGAAGATAAA
Source organism: Gadopsis marmoratus (assembly GCA_036023855.1). Classification (NCBI taxonomy): domain Eukaryota; kingdom Metazoa; phylum Chordata; class Actinopteri; order Centrarchiformes; family Percichthyidae; genus Gadopsis; species Gadopsis marmoratus. The sequence goes on from JAVQJF010116895.1 coordinate 55,250, forward strand.
GCTGCCTGGTGCCTTCTTAGTATCAGTTTGAACAGCTGCTACAACTATTTTGCTGCACAGTTGGGCTTCACTCTCCACTTGGGTAAGAAAGCAAATATTTATATTGACATGGCTGTATACAACTAAAGGTTTAAAAAGAAAAAAGAAATTGCAAAACATTTTGCATCACCAATGTCTACTTTCTGTCTACTAATTTGCTTTGAAAAAGGCTGTTAACAGATTTTGCAATTATCTTTTTTCAAATACTAGCATAGCAATTGAAATCATTATTTCTTAAATCTATGATTTTCCTTTGATATTTGTACTGCTTTTAAGTTGCACATTTTTGACATAATTGGCTCTTACTTTTTTTTTGTACTTGCTCAGAAACCTTTGATTGTGCCATTATACCACATCTTGTTAAATAGAAATGAAAAGAAATTTTTGACAAACAAAGCATTAATGAAAGCTATGCATATTATTGTGAAGAATGTAACAATTAAACATAGAGTACAAACTTAACACTGATGGATTGCAATGTTGACTCGTCAGGGTGTGGCTATTCTATGAGCATCTTATAATGACCAAACGTTCTTGTACTGTAGCAGCTAAGACTGTATAACAAGAATTACAATGAATGTAACCCTTGTAAAGGAAATTGCTTTATTTGACAAACATATAGCAATATTGATTATACATATTCAGTTCATAACAGATCTCAAACTGGATTAGATAGATTAATACTGCATCAGGAGTTTTAGGGCATCTAAAATGATTAATTTGTTTTTCTGTATGAGAACAATAATCATAAATCTGTATCTATCATTATCACATAACCAGAAAATGTCCAAATCACAGCCCAATCAAGACAAGATAATTTCTCTTAACAATTATTTTGGCTCTTGATAATTATCTTGAGTGTTTTCTTGGTCATTATTTGTATTTTCATTTTCTACTGAGCTGAAAATCAGCATGGTATCACAAATCAAGTCTTTGACAGACACCTGACAGACTCTTCTTCCTGATTTTATATATATATATATATATTAAAAAAGCCATGAAGATCTGTTTCTAAAGACTTAGCTGTTGCCATAGTTTTTATTAACCTTTTACGTGATGCCTGTCGAAGTAACATAACTCCTTTTTAAAACGAGTCTTGCTTGACAAGAAATGAAATAATTATGTGTAATTTGATCATTTCCTCATAACGTATACATGAAATATAAAGATGAGAGAAATTTCAATTGACTCCTCAAACAAACATTTTGAAAAGTATGTCTCCTAAACTGGTCAGAAATAACAAAGAATTTTTATGTTGTGCATAAATTCTGAGCTTATCTTATCGGAGCACACACCTGTGGTTGCGCCAAAGGTGTGGCTCTACTTTATCACATAAGACAAAGTTACCCAAACTTGTCTCACCAGAATGTTTGCATACCCGATTCTGCATGTCTCGCACTCAGTATGTGTTAGTGTTTGAGACAAGTTTATCAGTGAGTTCCTGCCACACGGAGGAAGAGGGTGGAAAAATGGGACAAGCAGTCAGTCATTAAGTCAACCATACTATTGATGTGTTATGTTCAATTTGCTATATTATACACTTAGTTGCCAGTTTATTAGTACACATAGCTAAATAATAATAAAGCTTAATATATAAACTATTTATTGCAGAGCAGTTTTAATAGAGTACAAGTTTATAATAATTTCTCAATATTTCACAGGAACGAGACAGAGAGAGGATGGACCTCCTCATATTCCTTCTATTAGCAGGTATTTGTTGGAGTGCATGTTTCTGTGTGTGTGTGTCACAATGTTCCAAATGGGATTCTTTCAATTGCTTTATAATTTGGCTTACTCTGGTGTTTGGAAGGCAGTGCTGCTATTAGACTGATCAGAGTGTGTTTGAGATTAGGCAGTTAATCTCAGCACCAAGTGATATATGGGACTCTTTCATAGGCTCATTTCTTGGGTGTGGGAGGCTTTGAAATGGAGGGTGTCTAGGGGGCTGGATTTAAGGTGATTCTAAAAGGGCTTTTTGAATGTTCATCAGTGCCTAATTTTGCTCTGCATGGATTTGTTAGCGTTTTTTGCTGTATGTGTCGAATGTATCTTAAGAACTCTGCATGCAAAGTTTGTTGGATTTTTGTCCCAACCGTTATAGCTATGATGACTGAGTCATACTCTGCCATACTTTACTTCAAATACAGTGCAAGTGTGGATGACACTATCAAATATTGTCAGCCAAATCTTTTGAGAATTTGGAAATTATAAAATGTTCTAATAATTGTATTTAGAGCTCTAGCACTTTTCCTTTAATGCATTCACTGCCATGTACTCTATATAAACACATACGGTATTGTACGAAAGTATGTGAATTTACCACAACTCGATCCTATTGGACTAAACAGCAGCACTCAGGTCATCTTAACCATAAAAATAACTTTTTGAAATCGATTTGAAATTGAAAGAAATCTTTAGGAATCTTGATTTGTTGTGTTTCAGGAGTTTACGGTGTTTGTTGATCCCTATAAAAAAAATGCAGTTTTTGTAAAAATAATGTCAGAGCATAGTCATTTTGTGATGTAGAAATCCTGTTGTATTGGTCAATTTGGCTACTCTTGACCAACCACAACTGGAGGGCCAATTTCTGCCTCGTTGATTTACTAAACACGGTATCAAGACACTGGTAAACATTTTATCAGTTAAAACAGTTTCACCTCACCATTATAAAAAGTGTAAATTTAATTACATGAACAATCTATAATTCTTAAAGTAATGCCTGGAAAAATGAAAATACATACACAATTGTCACACTCACAGGTTGCAGGGAAAGGGGAGCCAAAATGCAGACAGCACAGGAGAATGAGGGAAATTAATGATTTATTGAAATAACATAAAGAAGTTACTGCCAATAAGGCAGACAAGCAGGGAAAGCAAAGTCCAAAACACAGGTAACATTAAACTTCAAACAGAAAATGTCCTGGCTGGGGAGCAAACAAAGAAGCCATGGGGAAAACAGGACCAAGGTGAAACACAAACAGCCAAGAGTGACCCAGAAAACACAATGACCCAACAAGAAACAAAGGAAATGAACAGGTATAAATAGATAAGACACTGACGAGGAAACACAAGACAGGTGAACACTGGGAGCAGGTGAAAATAATCCACAATCAGAGACACACAGGTCATCACTGAACTGACAAGAGAAACAAAGCTGGGAAAACACAAGATTAGTACACAGGATGAATATCTAAATAAAACAAGAAACACAAACATCCACACAGACACAGACAATGAGACACAATTACTGTATGTTCTAAACATCAGCTTGACTGAACAATTGAACTTTCATCTGTAACTTTAATTCTTCTCATTAACAGGTTCATTTGCAATTCCATCAGCAGTCAGCCTACAGTCATCACCAGTCAATGCAACCTCAGCATCATCAGTCACCACAATGTCATTTCCAGGTAATGCTATTTCTCCCACAGTTAATATATCACTGCCACTTTATTTAATTGTATGCCACCTCATCACCAGTCAAACCCAACCTCACCAACAGTGAATGCAACCTCACTACCAGTTGACATGACCTCACCACCAGTCACCACAATCTCACCACCTGTCACCACAACCTCAGAACCAGTCGACATGACCTCACCACCTTTCCACATGACCACACAAGAAGTCAACACAAACCTTCCACCAGTCGATGCAACCTCACCAAAAGCCAATGTAACCTCACCATCAGTCAATGTAATCTCAACACCAGTTGATATGACTTCACCACCAGTCATCACAATCTCACCACCTGTCACCACAACCTCAGCACCACTCGACATGACCTCACCA
>JAVQJF010116897.1:0-12558 GCA_036023855.1 Gadopsis marmoratus
TTATATAGGAAACCAATCATCAGCTGAATCATCATGAGTCATTAAACATTATAATTCAAATCAGTGTTCATTTCAGTTTTATTTATATAGCACTATATTATAACAGAGTTATATCATAGTGTATGTGTGTTTGTGTGTGTGTGTTTTTTTGTGTGTGTGTGTGTGTGTGTGTGTGTGTGTGTGTGTGTGTGTGTGTGTGTGTGTGTGCGTGCGTGTGTTTTACCTAGCTGCAAGACAAATGTCGACTATGGGACAATAAAGGTTAAGCTGAAATACCTGCAGTTACTCAAAACTGCCAGACCTTAATTATGCAAAGATCTGAGGAAGTTCCATGTGCAAAACAAATTCTTATACATATATATGATTTTTATTCCTTTATATTGAAAGTACAATTAGCTAACTGTAGGAACTGAAGAGATTCGGATGTGATGGATGTTTTGTGTGTTTGCCTGACCTTTGACCTTTGACCTGTGTCCATACTTTGAAATATGGGAGGAGAGGGAAACATCTCTCTGTTGCTGTCTCCAAACCTTTATTCATCTTCTGTCTTATGCTTCATGGAGACGTGACTATGTGGATTGGTACCGGACGCCACACTGCAGCTGGCAGGCTTCCTACTATCCAGAGTGGATCGCGACACCAAACTTGTGGCAGTATCTGTTGTCGTTTTTTGTTTTTACACTAACAGTGGACAGTGATCCTACATAACTCTTTTATTCATAAACTGAAAACCCTTCTAGTCCATCCATTAGTTTCTTTCATTGTGTGTGGAGCTGACAAAGCCAGACTTATTGGTTATTGCTCTTTAACGTGTGTAATCTCAGCAGGGTGAGTTATAGCAACGACAGATGAACTCAGACAGCTATGGTTGGAAAAGGAAGAAGTGTTTAGGAGTCGGGACAGGGGCAGGTTCAAGAGCCAAAGTACAGATTTAGCATGAGGGTGGCTAAACGGTTGTACTCTGAGAAACAAACTCTGTATGTCACATAATGTAATTTATTTGTGATTTCACAAAATAAATACATCTTTTTAAATTTTAATAAATGCAGCTGAGGGTGTTTTTATTGTTAGCACTGCTTCAGATAGTAAGTGTGAATATCACTGACAGGCTTTAATGTGTCACTTGAACACAGCTTATATAGTAAAAGGTAGCAGGCATCATGGGAAGGGGCCTGGGCCTGGCCATTGATTAGTTTCTTTGTTTTCAGGTAAAAAAAATATTTGCACCCGTGACAATGACTACTCCTCCACCGCGGCCAGAAATTCTGGGCGAGTTGATGAAGGTGTAGTCATTTAGGCGGAGTTCGATGAGAGGGCCATGATCCATTTTCCCCTGCCAGGGTTCAGTCAGGAACAGAAAGTCTAATTTCACACGCGATGAGATCAATCAGCACAAACGATTTGTTCTGCTATGGACGAACATTTAGCAGCATCCAGAGAGGTAGGAGAATCCTGGGCCGCATCCTGACTTAGGGTGTGCAAATGATGGGAACACTCTCTGCTGCGATGAGGAATGCATAGCACTAACCCATAGATTAGAAGCCCTGTGATCCACCATGAACGCTCAGATGAAAAGGAAAGTCACACACTAAGCTGCAAGTCCATCGATGACCAACACAAGAAGAAACAGATCATCTTATTTCATTTTATTCATCCTTTGTTAATCCAGGAAGGTCTCAATACAAGACCTCTTCTTCTAGGGAATCCTGGTGAAGGTGGCAGCACAAGCAGTTTCACGTAAACAACTATTTCAAATATAATACATAAAAACAAGATAAAAACAACACAAAGGAAACTGTAAAAGAAGAGGGGCATACAGGTCATAACCCATTTCACCTCAAGGTTGGCGATGTGTCCTTGGGCAAGACACTAAACCTTAAGCAAAAGAGCGTTGTGAACCGTTAAAGTTGAAAAGCTCTTGCAGCATTTTAAATTGTGGGCGCCTAATTTTTACCCTGACAGGCCAACCAGAGCCAGTCCTAACAAAAAAGACAAATTTCTATCCACAAATTCTGTGCCACTGTACACAAATCGGGTACAGACATTGACAACACATCAGTGTATCAATGTTTTCAGGGATGAAAAGAGAGGGTAACCAGTATTTTATGCAACTCAAAGGCAGAAATTGGCCCGCAGCATAATAGGAGACCTAAAGGCAAACTGTAACTTACAAAGAAGCTCAGAGAGAGAAGATCCAAAGCTATATTCTGTAAAACCATATCATCTTCACAACAATTAGTTTAGTTCCATGTTGGTTAACACCTATATTATTTATATTAAGAGAAAATAAGAACTCGCTTGTCAGGAAATTAGGTCATTCACACATTTGAACAAATAAATTCTGCTTTTGTTTTTTTGGTAAGCACATTGTGTTACAGTGGTCAGCTATGAAGGGTAGAAAATGTTATCTACTTATCTACCATCCAACACCGAACATCTCAGAACATATTTACAGCAATAATAACTACTAAGGATCTGGGGAACACAGTCTCCAGTGATTTGTATAGACCATCCAAAGCCCCTACTGGTGAAACCTTGTCGATACTGTAGCAGCTTTAGTTGCACAGCCAGGCACTCATTGTACAATGTTCATTCATGTTTCAAAGTGAGGTGTAGCAATGTACGTTGGTATCCAGGAGCAGGGCGAGGTCATGCAGCCAGCAAGGGATGCCTTGCCCTGTCCTTCTCTGATTACCAATTACTGCTGTGCTCTCCAGCGGAGGTTCAAGCCGAGCAGCCGGCTCCATCTTAATGAGACAGAGGGCCACTGCTGTGCATCTGACATCAGCTTTCTAAATACCAGAGCAGCTCAACCACACAACCCCGTGCTTTGTACCCAACTGACAATACAAAGCAGCCATGGGACGAGATGCAACAGAGAGAGAGGGGGAATAATAGAGAAGAGGTGGTGAAAGGTTGAATGGAGGGAGACAGAAGGAATAAAGAGAAAGATGCTGTTACCAGCGTTACCTGTCTTCATCTGCCCCCTGCTCTTCCTTCTCATTTGTAAGGCATCAAAGGTTTTTGCCGATTTATAATTAGCTGACCCTGACAGTAATTAGAAAGAACATTGTGACATCAAATTGTTAAAATGTCGGTCTGCACCAACGTTAAATCCTGTAAAAATGCAGACGTTTGTTCATAATTACAGTTAAGTTATTTATTGAAAAATGTCTCAGCACAAGCAAATCCTGTACTGCTTGAAACATTTGCTAAAGCTGGGTTCTTTATTTCCCCGTTATGTCTTTCCATTGAGTTATAACTGGATTTTAGAGTAAAATGAATATCAAAAGGCTTAAAAGATGTAATCACCTTTGATGAGCGTGCTAGCAAACAGTTTCTTATTTACAGATTGAGCAGCAATATTAGCATTAATTTGGAGTCGTGTTTTGTGTCCACCTGATTAATTCATTCTCCTTTTAGCTTTGGTTTGGTCTCTACCAACTCCTGAGAAAACTATCTTACTTTAGCTGCTAAAGGCTCCCCTATGTTCACCGCGGTCACCACTCCTTCTTTAGCTTCAGAACCATGGTTGGGAAGCACAGGGGAGACTTTGTTTTGCCTCCATGATCGAAGCTCACTCAGCTGTTTCCAGCAGGTGTTTCAAAATGACAAAATGTGTTTGCTCAAGTGACCATAGAAATACAGGAGCAAAGGAGGAGGTCAGGTGAAGATATTTATTGAATGACAAAGTATAACGGCTCAGAAAAACAACACGCTTGAACCCAAAAGCACGACTCGCAGGCAGGCAGGTTAAGATAAATGTTTACTTGAATCGAATAACAGGAAAGGGTCAAAACCATGTAGGCACTCGGATCAGACAAACCTTTCCAGTAGGGAGTTAGGCAGAGAAGCATCAATCCATGGATCAGGCTGAGGGTCAGACAGGCAGAGTCAGGCAGGCAAGAACAAAGGCTGGAAAGCTAGAGCGGATGCAAACTAGACAATCTGGCGTAGACAATGGGCTGGTATATACAGTGTTCTGCGAATCTAATGGGGGAAATGGGAACAGGTGAGTACGTGGGTGCGGATGGCCAGGTGATGGGAATGGCAGGACAGGGGAGGACTGGAGGGTAGGAGGGAGTGTCTGGATCTGAAATGACAGAGTTTGTAAGTGGCAGAGAAAACAGAGCAGGCTACATTTGTGACACAAGACCATGTAGGGAAGAGGTCCAGAACTTGTCTTAACACAACATCTGGCTTCTACACAGGAGACTGCTGTTCATTATCCGTTTCCATCTGACAGTCAAGGTTGTTTTAGCATGAGCATAATCAGCCCCTGAAGCCCAGTTCAGACCAAAGATTTGCAACTGCTTGCAATGCACAGGTCTGCAACACCATAACAAAATGAACAGGTTGAGATGACCAGCTACTACCAGCTAATTGGCCGTTCTTCAACCAGCCACTGGCGACTTGACAAGCGGAGTCGCAGGTGATGGCATCAGCCGGCTTGAGTCAAACTGATCGCTCCTCTGCAATTTTTCATTGCCACGAATCTTCAGTCTGAACTGGGCGTTACCTTAAACACATGTTTATAATTGGTACCATGACCACAAATTTCTCCATACCTTTCTTTACTAAGTAGTCATTTTACCGTTTTGAAAGACAAAACATGTGCTGCTGATAGGGCTGTCAAATCAGGAAACGCTCCGTCTTTCTAGAGACCATGGACAAACATTGTATTTTGTCATTTAATTTGGAAGAGTTGTTGACTAACTTTGTCTGTCTGCTGTTTGATGCTGCAGGTAACAAAATATTTTAGGAAAGTTCACTAATGCTCAAAAGTGGTCCTATAAAGACATCGACATTTTGTCTGAATGTCAAGAGACAATAAGAAATGGTCTTGGCTGGATAGCTAATAATAATAACAATACATTTCACTTAGATAGCTCTTTTCATGGTACTCAAAGACACTTTACATAAGTTAAAGTAATCATAGATAAAACATAAAACAACACACTAAAAACATCTGATGTGCAGTAATGGTCAGATGTTAAAGGCAGTTCTGAAAAAGTGAGATTTGAGTTGGGATTTGCATGGACAGATCAGTGCAGTCTCTGATATGTGGGGAGAGAGTTCCAGAGGGAGAAGGCAGCTATAGAGAAGACTCTGTCGCCCCAGGTCTGGTGCTTGGACCAGAGTGGTGGAGACAGGACGATGACATCAGAGGACTGACTTCAGGAAGGAATGTGGTGGTGGATCAGGTCAGTGAGGTAGGGGGGGCCTGGTTATGAAGGGCTTTGTGGGTAAGGGGAAGGACTTTGAAATGGATCTGTTGTGGGGCAGGGAGCCAGTGGAGTTTCTGGAGGACAGGGGTGATGTGGTCACAGGAGCGGGAATGGGTGAGCAGGCGGGCAGCAGAGATCTGGATATATTGAAGTTTATTTAGAACTTTGGATGGTGCGCCATAGAGAATGCTGTTGCAGTAATCAATCCTGGATGGATTAAGTTTTTAGCAGCAGAAAAGGAAAGTGATGGGTGTAGCCGGTCTATGTGTTTTAGGTGGAAAAAGGCAGTTCTGGTCATTTGATTGACATGGTGTTCAAAGGAGTGGTTGCTGTCAAAAATTGCGGATGTGTGAAGGGGGAGTCAGAGTTGAGATATTGATGGTGAGGCAGAAGATCTGAGTGGTTTTGGTGAGGGATTTGGAAACAATGAGGATCATGTCTGATTTGCCACAGTTTACTTTGAGGGAGTTGGAAATAGAGGCCATGATGATGAATTAAGTTACCAAGCTGGAGCAAGTAGATGATGACAGGAGAGGACCAAGCACTGAGCCCTGAGGAACGCCTTGGGACAGAGGAGCGGTGGTGGAGATGGTGCAGTTGTTAGATGTCAATGAACTGTTGTGTGTATGTGAGATATGATTTTAGCCATGAGAGGGCAGTACCAGTGATGTTGAGACAGGATTCAATGCGGGAGAGAAGAATGGTGTGAAAGGCTGCAGTGAGGTCGAGGAGGATGACAATGCTGACGTGACCAGAGTCTGAGGAGAGGAGGATTTCAATAGTGACTTTGAGGAGGGCTGTTTCAGTGCTGTGGACAGGAACCGGATTAAAATGGTTCGAACAGGTCATTGGAGATGACGTGGGCTTTGAGTTGGGTGGCGACAATACGTTCCAGTATTTTTGACAGAAAAGGGAGACTGGAGATGAGCCAGAAGATGCTCATGACATCAGGGTTGAGTCCAGGTTTTCTGAGGATGGGGGTGACAGCAGCCAGTTTAAGAGTCTGGCTGACTGAGCCAGAGCTGTGAGAGGAGGAAATAGCTGGGAGACTGTCCTTACTAAGATTTAAATGTCCATAGACAGTCAGACAAAGATGTCCAGATGCTGAACATGTGTTGAGCATACATTATGACATTCAAACGTTGGCTTGAAGGACCAACATATAATGATAATCATTTTACAACAGAATTTTTTTTACTTAAGACTTTAGTGAGACATTACTGTCGAAGATGACAGGGTAAGTAAATACAAGCTGACAGAACATCAACACACAACTCAAATGCAACAAAAAATTTAATACTTTGAGTCAAGTTTAAACTTGTCGATCTCTTTAATACCCAATGCATATCCACGATTGAGATAATTAAGGAATTTGTTTTCACAGAACCATTCATACATAATGTGCACTACATAGAGCAGACTCTGACAAAAGGAATTTATAAATCGGTTAAAAATTATTATATACAGATACACGCATACACAAATCAAAAATCATGCAAAAATGGTTTCCATTGATTTTATAATAATCCTTGTTTTAAAATAATTTTAAAAGCTCAATCCTGCCCTGTGGAGGAGTTGGCAAATGGTAGATCTCCAGTGAAAGGTAATGCATTTCCCAGCAGTAAATAGTGCTAGATCAATATATATTTCATATTGTGAATTCCTTGTCTAGTAGAACCTAATAAACAAAGAGAATTTAGCAATATACCATGATGTATGCACAATGATAGCATGTCACAATAGTCACAGAGCTAAAACATACACAAAACCATGGCTTCTTACATTGTCAATATAAAAATGACATTTCACCGTTCATTTTATTCATCTTCTCTGGGTGCAGTACATTAAAAACTGCTTTTAAAGACCCTGAAAACCTATGTGTTTGCTCAGATCCTTACTCTGCGTGATGAATACATTTGTGTTCTGCCAAAGTAAGAACAGCAATTATTTCACATGACAGATTTATGTGCGTCGACTCTGTTGGGGAAAAGGTGATGTCATGTAATTCCAACATTTGGATGTAAATGTGATGACAGTTGTGAGGTTGTTAGCTGTCGTTACCAGTACCACAAACAAATACAGAAATACTTGAGTTTCTATGTATCTGTATGTAAATACTACATACTGTATGCAGTATATCTGTGATATCCCAATACCAGCTTTACACCCTACTCCAATATTCTTTATGGAGTGTTAACGGTTGACAGAAACCGTTTCATTGCCATACTTAGTAAGCAGGAAGCTATAGCTTCTGCTTCACTGGGAATGTGCAGCATCTGCTTCAACCATTTCCCAACATGCACCAGGGAAATTATGTTTATTTATTCTAACTCTGATATAAAAAAGAAAGGCCAGGGGGTGTTTGGATAGCAGTGAGTCAGGTAGCAACTCCAGAGGCCATCTACGACTCGTACGAGTAAACATGGTAGTTTAGGAAGAAGGCAGGCTGCAGGTCAAGAGTGAGCACACTGATACTGTATGTCAGTCTGAGGTGTCCTGTTAGATACATGCTACGTGGAGCTCGCATAACACAGACACACAGCAAGTCCAAAGCAGCGGCCTCAGGAGAACAGGATGACACCCAGCAGTGGCAGAGAGGTGAGGGAAGCCTGAGAGAAAGAAGGTGGTGAAGTGGTGCACAGCTGAGAAAGGGGGCTTGAAGGACACGGAAATGAGAGCCATAGTGTATTTAGCAGGGAGACTGAAACTGCAGAGTGGAGATGAGAGGAGAGTAGGAAAGGGATTAAAAGCCTATCGACCGGCTTGTGCAATCGCCTCTTACATTATATGAATCCATGTTTAATTCAAGCCTATGCTGTGAACAGGCAGAGATGAGATATAGCCAGAGGGGGCGAGGAGGAGGAATGGGGGACTGAAGAAAGGCCAAAATGGGAGGATTGTCCAGGTCAATCAGTCTGAAGATCTAACCAATCACAACAAGAAGCCAGTACTTCCAAAACAACCAGGGCCCGGGTTGACCAAAAGATAGACTTAAGAATTTACAAAAAAGGAGTGAAAAAGTTCTTTGCTAAAAGTAAGACATGTGATACTTTCATAAAGTAACACAGATATCGATCTCTCTCAGGACTGAATTGTAAAATAGGTCATGTGTCTAATTACTCCAGTGTTCCTCGACCCCACGACAGTTTTTGACTAGCCACAAAAAAATGAAATGTTCTGGTTATTTGATTTGATCTGTAGATGTTATTTATGCCTTTCAGTGTTTGTTAATTATTTATTTTGTGCATTCATCTCCCTACATGAGGGCCTAAATGCTTTATCAAAGCCTTCTCCACAACGAGTCAAAAACAGTCAAATTTAAATATATTGTTTAATTAACCATTTGTGTTGACAGACAAAATATCTATTGGGACTTTGGGAAATTGGTTCCATACACCCCAATTTTCATTCACAAATCTGTTAATTTTTTTGGTGATATCCTGCCAATGCCTATGAACTCTTTATTTAAATTTCTTTCTTGTGTTTTTTTTATCTGTAAAGTCTTTAATTTCTCTGGTAGCAAATCGAATGTAGCCTCCAATAATAGATATAGATTATAGGAAACTGGATGAAATTGTGGAAAAGAACGTAGTAGGGAAGAAGGTTTGCAGCTGGTAGAAAGGAGATGTCAGCAAAAACATACAATAAAGGGGAATCTAGAACCACTTTGGCAAATGAAAAGGGGAAAGATGCAAGTGATTACAAACAAATCAATGCAAGCTTTATTTTTTGTCATTTTCATTCCCAAGGAATGTGGAGAGGAGTAGTGTAACATCTGATGAAAGTGTCTTTAGGGTGTGATCAGGTAAAACTATTCTGAATGATACATTTTGCTTTCAATAACGCATTTGTCAGAAGAATCAATGCTGCATTGTCAAGTCTTTCAAAAAGATGTCTCAGAAGGCATGTCCATGTCTCTGTACTGTAGCCACTTTAATGAGCAAGTTCTTACAGTAAACAAAAAGCAAAAGAGAAATAGCTTTTACTCTTATGTTTGTAGGTAGTCCAGATATACTTTCTTCCACCTCTTGTTCTTCACTCCTCTCTCCAATACATTTAGTCTCCTGCTCACTACTTTTCTATTTCTTCTCTTATTCCATGTGCTTATGTTATATAGGGCCCTTCTGAGAGCTTGAATTAGTCACATACTGCTCCAGAAATCCCTCTGACAAGAGCACAGCATGTCACCCTGTGATTATCCTTTCATGATTATGGCAACCAAGGCTTAATGTTTCTCTAGAAATAGCCGCTATTTGAGATTTCCACAAATATCTTCAGCTCAGTTGAGCTGTAGTAATAAGCTTTATGCCAACCCAGAAAGTCTACTGGTACTATTCTGCTTTTCTTTGTAGATATTTCTTGTGTAATTACATTCACCTCAAGGCATAGAAAGTGTTGTTCTGATGAAGGAGAGCACAGATCAGTCCTTCACAGATACCCTTGTGTTGACGTAACAATGGACTCTGTTCCAGACAGCACAGAATATCAGTCAGTGACAATACCCTTTCATGAGGCTGTTGGCAGGCAACAAATCCTCCAGTCAAATGAAGGTTAGATGCATTACAGCATTCTCAGAAATTGACTCGAGCTCCCCGGCTGCACTGCACAAGCTGCACATGACCAAAGTGCACTGCTGGTTTTTAAACCAATCTATCTAGATTGGATAGATCAATACAGGCAGACAGACAGACTGTAGTCAATTTCTTGTTCAACTGAATGAATAATTTGTGTCACTTTACATAACAAAAACACATTTTTACAATATGCGTTCCAGTGATTTTTTTTTTTTTACCAACTTCTTATTTTCTAGCACACATAATTTACTAAACATGGGTCAAAGCAACAATTATTTTCTAAAATCTATTCGAGTGTTTTTACAAGTGAGTGAATTTCTAGTAGTATCTACATTAATGCTTTTAGCAGGTAAATGCAGAGAAAGTGAAAACAGCTAAATATTATGGGTTTCAACTTCTGACTGACTATATTCACCTCAGTAGGAGTTATATTGACATAATAGACATTTGTACGTGTAGCCTCTTAAGCTCTATTGCCCCCATCGACAGGGGCAACTCCGCCCCGTTTTATGACAATGCGTCATAAGGCCGCTAAACTCATACCAAATATCCATGGGCATGTCATTCCAGAGCAAGGTACTGAGCCAGACACCCAGGGCTCAATGTTATGTTCACAACACAAACATTTTGTATTTTCATCACACAATAACAATAGTGGTTTAAAAATGAAAATAAAGCAGGGAGGCTAGTTCAGAAAATGGGTAAATACGATAGAAAAGATATCAATAGATAGATAGATATGAACTGAAACCTTCAGGCGGACGGCCCGGAGGCAGGTCAGAGGCCGAACAGAGGCCGAACAGAAACCTTCAGGCGGACGGCCCGGAGGCAGGTCAGAGGCCGAACTGAAACCTTCAGGCGGACGGCCTGGAGGCAGGTCAGAGGCCGAACTGAAACCTTCTGGCGGACGGCCTGGAGGCAGGGCGGACGTGTGGAGCCACTCATAGAAGGAGCCACTCTGGAGGCCGGCGATGAAGACAGGACCACACTGGACGTTGGCAAAGAATCTGGAGGTCAGGAATGGTGGTGAGCCGGGGTAGCCATAGAAACAGGAGGCTGAAGAAGCTCAACCAAAGGAGACTGCTGCAGAACAGGAATTTGTGGTTCCTGCAGCACAGGTACTCCTGGCCTCGGTAGCACAGGAACAGGAACTGGAGGCTGCAGCTCAGCAGAGATGGGAGGCAGAATAAAGGAAAACATATTTTGTAGGTTAAAGTCAGGTAATTTCTTGATGAGTCTACAGTGGGGCCTCATCTACTCCCACCCTAGCACCATCTATGTATGTACTGATGCTGAATCTCTTCTGTCAATATTAAGACACTGATCTCAATCTCCAAAGGCAAATGGCAATTTAATGACTAATGACTGCTTTTCTTTGGTTGTCAGCAGCAGGTGCCAGTCCTCCCTTTGTGCTGGGATTGTATAAGGCCAGCGTGACCCCGTACACTGCTCTGTACATTCTGTACATTCTGTATGACTCTGTGTCACTTCAAATTCCAACCACATCTCTTCCCTCTCTGCCACCTCAGCCAATCACCTATCTGTACATATAAGCTTTGTACAGGCAACAGAACAGTAAATTGATAAATTTTTTGCTCCCCTAAACTTTTATGATGCTGGAATTGGTCGTTGGGATAATATTGTTTTCAAAGTAAGTTATATTTGCAGCAGGTTAACGCTAACAGCCCCACTTCAGTGTCCACTTGGGGAGAAAGGGCACTAAATACAGCCCCGTGCCATTCATCTTAATAGAAGAGTGAAGAAAATCATTTATTACATCTTGAAAGTATCACTAATGACTCTGACATATGTTAGTAAATAAAATATGTACCGCTGTATCTACAAAAACATACAGTAAATACAAAACGTATTCCAATCTAAAAGTAAAACTATTCTAGTAACAAGGAGCAGTGTCATGGAAAGTTTAATCCAGTTTCGTATTATTTTATATTTTAGACGCCTCTGATACAGGAGAAAGAGTAAAGTCAAATATTTTCTGTTTTTGGAAGGAGTTTGGTTTCACAGTGATAGCTGCAGGGAGAAATGCCAGTTGTCTATCTAATTGGCAGGGCTATTTTGTTTATGCAGATGGAGACTCACTGTGGCAACTGATGCATGACAGTTGCTACATGAAACATTATTAATCTAAAATAAATTCTGCCTTGTGTTCTGTCACTCATATTATACATATTGTACATATCTAAGGGACAAATAATATGTTATATGTATAATGCATATTGTTGTGATTGACAGCTACTGTAAATTCTGCTCAGCTGCACTTAACACAGTTAAGAACTTAAATGAAATATGAAGGAAACAAACTCACACCTTATAGACTGCATAAACACACGTGTGCTCAAAATGCGAGTTGGCTTGTAGAGGCTACACGGTACTAGAGGTGGTAACAGTTCCTCCCTCCTCCCTGTGTGGTGTCTGACTCTGTGTTTATGGTCCGGCCTGGAGATAGGACTCCTGATTCCTGCTTCAGCCGATTACCAGGCACAGCTGTGGCTCATCCTCTACTCACCTCTGCAGTACTTCTACCCGGTTCAACTCTACACTCATCATCACCACATCGTCCCCGTTACCTGTGTGGTCATCATGGCTTTGCTAGTTACCAGATCAAATGTTCCTACGCAGGGGCGGCTGGTATCAATGGGCTAGCAGGGCTCAGCCCTCCCTGTCCTTTACAGTAAATATAATAAAATAATTGTAAAAAATCTTAAAACAGATCGTCTTCAATTTTGGTGGGACCT